>JAODUK010057025.1:0-18265 GCA_027564635.1 Typhlichthys eigenmanni
ACTCATTTGAGGAAAGAATGTGTGAGTTTTCATAGAAAACATGAAATTGTCTGGGTGACCCCAAACTTTTGAACGGTTGTGTGTGTGTGTATATATATATATATATACACACACACACACACACACACACACATATACACACTTGCATTTGTAGGTATGTAAACATGTGTGTGTGCGTGCGTGTGTGTCCGCCAATGTCCATTTGCCATTTTAAATGACCCCATGTGCTCTTGGTGTAAGAAGGAGAAACAGAGAGAGACACAGACAGACAGACAGACAGACAGACAGTGAGAGAGAGGCAGGCAGGCAGACATACATGCAGCAGTAGATGGTACTTGAGGATCCTCTGCACTGGCTTGAGCAGGTAGGAGCCCAGGGGCAGGGAGTGCCGCAGAGATTCCTGGCGCTCTCGGAAGAACTTGGCCAACGCCTTGTTCCTCATGCACTCCGTCAGCACGGCCACGGACCTGGGAGGAAGAGGCAGAGCGCACGGGAGAGTTCAGGAAAACTGGGACGAAACCGGTGAAAATCTGGCGGGTTTCATCTAAATGTTTGCTTTTAATTGTGATGGCAGCTCATCTTCCACAGCCCTGATACGCCTGAGTGAGACTGATTGAGTAAACGTCGAGCATGATAAAGATGGTATGGCAAAACACGCGTGCGAGCAGCCAACACAAGACATTCCCAAAGGAAAGGTCATGGAAAATGGCGACGTGAAATAGTGCTCTCCGTTTTCTCCAAGGAGAACACTTGCTCTTTGAGCAGGACAAATGCACAGACTGCTGCTATGGTAGCTGGCCACTGTAAAGACATACTGTCGTCATTGTACAGAGTTTCCATCCTCCGGGGGTGAGGGGTTTATTTTTAAATGTGGGTGGCCGTGGCGCAAAGTGGGTCTTCTCCGGTCGAACGGTTCAGTCCCCGATGCCTCCCGGTTACGTGCCAAGGAGTACGACACAGTCCTGTCTGCTCCCCATGTGCTGGATGGAGCCGTGCGTGACCGACACCACCACCGCATGCGTGTGAATGGGTGAATTGGGAGGCTGTGTTGTAAAGCACTTTGAGTGACCTGCTGGTTAGAAAGGCACTATACAACTGCAGTCCATGTAAAATCTGGGCTGTATAATGTGACGGTATACTGGTCGGTACATCTGCTTTGCTGTGACCTTTGACCTACACTCTGAGTCCACGATTTCAACGAATGTTTACCAGTGAAAGGTCAAGCCGTCAAGCTTTCTCGATCAAACAAATACATCTACTCTGGCTTTGTTGTTTTCGCTAACCTTTTCCCAAAATGCCCATCATACTGGAATGCCTAGTATGAAATTAAATGCACACGCTTTGTTGGTGCGGCACATGTGCAGAGGAACGACACAGTAGGATACTTGTGAATTGTGTGTTGTGTGTGAATGTGTGTGTGTGTGTGTGTGTGTGTGTGCGTGTACATGTCTAAATTCCAGTAAAGCTCCACACAGGCCTCACATTGTTCTAGAAGAAATCCGACCTCCAAGTTTAGTACGACCGGGATCCATATGCGGCCTCCGTTTTCTACTCTGTGGTTGTGTGTGTGTGTCAGTGCATGCGTACGCCTCACGTGCACCCGCGCATGCGTGTGTGTGTGTTGGTCGTGTGTGACCTTGGCTGGGGTCACCAGCTGTGTGAGGGTGTGGGAGAGGGTCTCTCTCAAACAGCCGACAATAGCCTATTCACGCTCACACGTCCACAGTCAAGTCATCATTTACTCGTAAATTATTTCATAAGCGCGTTTCATCACAGTGCCTGCAGAGGAAGCTGACTTCAAAGTGGCCGGAGGAGGTGGTGTGTTGGTGTTGTGAAACAGTCTGCGATAAGTCTTAGCACGAGGAATAGCCTAGCGTTTCTCTCTCTCTCACACACACGCACACACACACACACACACACACACACACACACACACACACACACACACACACAGCTAGTGTGTATTGTGTGCACACAAGCAAGAGCGCGCGCACACAGTCACAAAGACACGCACTAAATCAAGCATGCACACACACTAAAGAAGAACAAGCACGCACGCAAGCACACACACACACAAACTGCTCTACCCTCCGGCTAAGGTATCGCAGGTGTCCTGTAACACCGCAGTGCTCGCACAGTGCAAAAGACAAAACATTAAAAGCCGTTAAATATGACAAGGTGACAACTATAATACCCATCTGTCATTGTCTGGGCTGTAAGTCTGTCAATAGGCAATGCATAAAAGAATGAAATCCAGAGGGAGGGAGACCCTGAGGTGTAGCTGGCAGCAGCAGACACCTTGACTCCTGTCTCTCCTGCAAAACGTGTCCGTGTGGCAGGCCAGGGGAGAAGGCCACAGTGCACGCACGCGCACGCACGCGCACACTGGGGCCATGTGAGACGCTGGGAATAACAGACAGGGAAGCCGAGAGCCGATAAGATGACAATGAAGATGACGGGAAGAGAACAGGTTTGTGCAGTTGTGTTGAGGCTCTAATGCAGAGTAATGCACATACAGAGTGTACGGTAAACACACACACACACAGTTTTCTTACCGTGGGTAGTTGGTGCAGTACTGCGTATATATGTGGAATTCCTCACTCTGGAAAAGACAAAAAAACGAAATGAGTCTCAGCATACGAAACATACGGTAAGTTAGTACGTCGTTTCAGTGAAAGTTTGGCCACAAGTAAAGATGAGCAAAACATTGAGTCAAACACTTCTACTGCTACAGGTATTACGCATTCATTACATGAACCAGTGTTAAAAATAACACATATCCATTTCATGAAATGGCCAATAGCGAGTAAACACGGTGCTGTACTTTGTATTGCATTTTATTTCACATAGTAGTGCATCCACATTGCGGCAGGGCAGCTAAGGTAAAGGGCCGTCTATTGCATGTTTCTTGATAGGCACAGTCAGAGCCCACGAACAAAGACTCCTGTCTCCTCCGTTTAACAGCGCTAATTGAAAGTCAAGCCCGTAGCTTATCATTATCCCAGAGTCCCCTGCCTTTAACTTTCTGCTGATCCCAGAACAGCCTTTAGTGCGCAGATTAAAACGTCCTCTCATTCTGTGTCGCCGCCCCTTTAATGGAGACTTTTCTACCTCTCGCCCCCCGGGGAACATCAAAGACCTCGGAGGCAGCCTGGCTTATCAAAGCAAAGGCGTGAGACCGCCTCCATCCCATGCACTGTACTGTGGAATTCCTCTCATTTGGTCGCCACACACGTCACTCCAGGAACACGGTTTGCACATCTGATGTCTTCTCAATTGTTTTGAGGAACACTGTCTGTCTGTCTGTCTGTCTGTCTGTCTGTCAGCTTTCTTCCTGTGCTGCAGGAAGGGTGAGCGATGGCCCCCCCAGGCTGTTGCCTAACACGGGCGGCCAGCTAATGTGTCTATAAATACAGCCAGTCGGGTCTGACCTGACACAGGATGTGGACGGCTGTCGCAGGAAGCGGGTTAATCAACACACGAGGCAGATGATGAGCTAATATTAACAACAACACCACCACAACACACACACCGGCAGGGGTGTTCACGTATTTGTGAAAACAACACACAGCGCCACAAACGTAGAGGCTGGATGTGTGACAATGTTATGCTTTCTCAGTGCACGTATTCAGACCTCAGTAAACAATTGCCCCTGCCTAGGAAGAGAAAGAGTGCATCTACCTGCAAATATACATAAGGATGGCAAATACACAAACTGAAGCGTCCAACCCCTCCCCCCTCAGTTGGTTTGCCTGAGGTGGGAACCATTTTAAACTGAAGAGCCCAAGGTTTCTAGTCTCCAGCAGTCTGCCGCCACAGACCGGGACTAAACGCAACCAGATGTGCCACCATTGATTTCTGATGACACAAAACACACACTGTGGACACACTCCACAAAAACCACCACAACATACACAATGATTGCAGTGGCCACACACACACACGCGCACACACACACACACACACACAAGCACACACACACACACACACACAAAAACCAAGTTGGCCTTGAAATACCCCATATCTATAATATGCAATCCTTGTAAAAATATAGAAAAACTATATTCAAACATATAATCACAATATTAAAATGGTTACCCTTACCCTCTAGAAGAACACACACTAGAGCTAAGCTACAGCATATCATATATGGGACTGTATTAGTGCAAACATCAGACCTAGTGTCACCATCGGTCACATATAGGCACCACGATGTGAAACAACATTGAGATTCCTGATGGAAGCAGTGTTCCTCTCCACGGTTAACATTTAAAAGATGAGGCAACAGGGCTGAGCTCCGTATTGATGTGTCTAGACCAGATGGGGCACGGTGGAGTGGATAGATCTCTAGCAGCGATATGGCCATGTGATCTCGTTGTCAGCACGCAGCGACGCATTAAAATAGGCTGGAGGCTCACAGCCAACGCAGTCAGGCCAGGGCAGGGAACATCATGGCTAATAGCCACTTAGGTAGGCTGGGAGAAATGCTACAGATGGCTGTTATCTCTTTACAGCCTCAACGAAGCCACTTGCAGTTGGCACGCACGCACGCACACAATATGTACTTGGACTACATTTTTCAAAGCACTGGTATTGGCTACTGACCCGTCACAAGTTTATGACCGTGTTCAAATATGGACACACGTGAACACAAACACACACACAAACACACATGTATACACACACACATCCCTGGAGATGTGCCTCATCAAAGACACCACTGTGGATAGCAGTGCAGGAGAGCTGATCGTTTTAATTGCCCAACGAACACAGCAGCTAATCAAAAAGCTAATCAGAAAGTCCACTTTAATTTTAACAAGCTGAACCACAATGGTACACATTTCCCAGAATGCCAGTCAGTATATGCCCCCCCTGATAGGCCAAGGATGACCTCATAGAAGCTTTGCCCAGATGAATACCTAAAGTGAGCTGAGTAAACATGTGGAGGGATTGTATAAACCCTCCAGAGGAAGTGCTGGAATGCAGTTATGTTATCATGGGACATAACCATACAATGGTTGCTTATTGGAGCTCCCCATAGGAAACCATTGTACAGTTACAATTGGGGTGAGCCACAGAAATGGAGACAGCCAAAAGTCTCACACACACACACGTTTTCAAGACAGCGCATAAACACAAGCAGCAGAGGCAAGCACCCCCCCCCCTCGGCCCCTCCCCTTTCTGTCGTTGCTGCAGCACTGCTATTAGCCCCTCCAGCATCACCAGTAAAAGGTGATTATATATATTAGGAAAACCCATAGAATTCCTCTGAACATGCTCCGTCCTCCGTGCCCTCCTACAGTACTTCAAGCTAACGGTTCACTGTGTGCGTCTATGCACCATACAAGCCTGCCTTAAAACAGCCTTGCCTCATAACCGCTGCAAATAATGTACATATGAAGTGTGGGTACTTGAGAAGAACTGTCCTCTTATGTGTATATATTAGGGCTGTCACGATTTAATTGCGATTAATCACACTCTTTACATTATTAATTTGCGATTAATAAATTGCATATTTTTACCTGTATGTTTTCTTTCCTCCCCAAGTGTTAGATATGCAAGCTTTACACAAATGTTTGCATTTATTTTATTTTGAAATTATATGGAAACATTTGCATACCGCTGGCATATCTTTTGCCTAGACATACAGTATATGAAAAGCATATACATACTGTGCATAGGTTTCATCCAGTACATACAGACATGTATGTATGTATGTACAGTATGCGTGTGTGTGTGTGTGTGTGTGTGCGTGCGTGCATTTGAACCAGCTGTTTGGACAGGTTTCAACAGGTCTGAGATCTGTACAGGTCTGAGAGAAAACGAGACTGGGGGAAGGTGTGCGTGCATGCGTGCGTGCGTGCGTGCGTGCGTGCGTGCTACGTCCTTACCTTAGCTACGAAGCACTCTGCAATGGCCACAGGGTCAGCATTACACTTCTCTAGGTCAAAGAGCAGGTCTCTGAAACAAGACATGCCTAATGTGAGCACTTCAGTTATGTCCGTGTGCTCACTATTAAAGATTTCCCCCGTCACACCCATACACAAACTGTCTTTTGCTCCAATTCACACTGCCTGCCAGTGTGAATCATACAAACGTAAATCACTCCCCAACACATTCATTGTTCTAAACAATAGACTAAGTCGCCCAGTATACATAAACACAATGCTATAGGTCACTGTGCACTCAACAAAAAGGAAACTTCCATGAATTGAAATAGGCAGTGACTGCGTGTGTGTGTGCGCGAGCGAAAGAGAGTGCGTGTGTGCCACGCGGGCGCGCACCTTCGGCTCACGGGAAGAACACTTGTGTATGGAGTTATTGTTTCACAGCTGGGGCCGCCAGGTCAATGTGACTGCTTCAAACTGCCCCTCTCTAGACTACATTCTACTTAAGACAGCTGAGAGATGAAAAATAGAATGTGCGTTGTCTAGACTTATGGTCTACATTACCACGAATGAGGCTAACCTAGCATTTGTCTGAACGTTCGGTTAGCCTCGACTGAACACACACTGGTCGAAGGAAGGGGGACATTTCCAGACTGATACCACACACACACACACACACACACACACACACCTTACAACATTCAACAGCGCCATGCCCTGATAACAAAAGTCCAGTTTTGGGGTATTGTTTGTTTGTTGGCTTTAAAAAGGCAGGCATGTTCCTGTGATACAAAAAAAACAGTTTCAGACTGTGTGTGAGAGCTGTACCTATTGAAACGGTAGATGTCTCGTATGTTGCCAAAGAGAGAACCTTTATCTTCAACACTCAGGGCCAGGCGAGACTGGTTGCTGATACATTCCAAGTAGTCCTGCAGAGAGAAACAGAAGAGACAGGTCAGAAACACCGCCCAATAACATGTTGAAGGGAAATCCTAGACACGCAATGACACAAACCTCACATCATCTAGTCTTACATACACCTCATAGGAGCTTTGTAACAGTGTGTTACAGCAAGTGGTTGACATGCAATGCAATTTATCGCTGTACAAACAGCGCCCATGCTACTACAACCTGCGTTCCTGTTCATAAAACATGCAAAGAACAGTGCTCAAAAAGATGTTTATGTGTAATTCATCCAGCTTTAACTCTCTGTATCTTATCTCTCGCCAAACCATTGGCCACGGCCAAGCGTTTCTACCGCTCCAGGGCTCCAGGCACACGAGAGAGAGAGAGAGAGAGAGAGAGAGAGAGAGAGAGAGAGAGGCTAGTAGTTTTCCAGTCATATACAGTACAGGCAAAGGGGTGTTTAAATTGCATGCCTCTGTTACCAGGGTTGCAGTGCTCAGATCATCAACGGCTACAGTTCTAACTAAACAAATAAAGGTCTTTAGTAGTTGTGTGTGTACAGGGTGGTAGAAAGTGTCTCGCCTACCTCTCTCCCGCCCCCCCCCCCCTCCTGCATGTCTTGTCTCTCTTCTCGTCTGTCTCGCTGACAGATGGGCTAAGTGCTGATAGCATCTATTCCTACAGGCAAGCTCAAAGCAAGCACCCCGGAGCCGTGTCGCAAACTACACTACCACAAACACACACACACGCACACACACTTCCCAAAACCCCACCAAGATGACTCCAGACCTAGCCGTGGGCAGGTAACGTGGGTGAAAGAATGGGGAGGGTCTTTGTGGCGGCGGGTGCAGCGCGGTATCGGTTTTTGAAAGCCGACCGCAGCCTGAAACCTTCAGGACAGACATTACAACACACAGAATAGCTCCAGACTGCCCTCAGCACACATACACACACCCCCGCCCGCCCGCCCGCCCGCCCGCCCGCCCACACACACACACACACACACACACACACACACACACACACACACACACAGGGGACCAATGTGAGTGTGCTGCTGTGAAATGTTTTCCTGTCGATGCAATAGTCGCTATTGAAGATCATTTGGGAGATTTAATGAGGCATTAAACCATAGACGGGAAAAAGATAATATGTAGAGATATGTAAAAGAAAAAGGAGGGAGTGAAGGTGTAGTGATTTTATTAGTCAGATGGGGCAGCGAGGTCGGTCCCTGCATGGACAGTGCATGAGCAACGCATGTATTCAACTAAAGCATTTGCCTCAGGATTTGTTTATTCAAATACAAGAGGCAGTGCGACTGAAAGTAGTTAGCCAAGAGATTTCACGGCATTTGGAGGTTAAACATGTCTGCTCATGCCTTATGATTATGACTGTATGAACACATGGATGATATATTGATTTATGAATAGTACTTATTACAGTCAATGCTTCTCACGTCAAAGACATGAGTTGCTCCTTATCTCACATTAACTGGACAAAAGCAAGACGGGGGAAGGGCATGTTGGTGATTGTGTGCAGGCTCGTGTTTAGGTTGGGTTGACACTGCAGCTGATGCGGAAGGTGATGCTCGTTTAGCCGCCCATTCACTCAACAGTCAGCCACAGCAACACAACAATAGTAGGGCTCACTCTCGCTCTCTCTCTCTCTCACAAACCCTAACTCATGAACAAGTTAAGCTGTAACCTTTCTCCAGCACACACACACGCTTTCTGATCCATTCCATTTCCTACATACAAATCCTCACTCCACGGTGGGACGTCAGCTGTCTACTAAAAAATGAGCTGCAATTACCAAGCCCCCCCCCCCCCCTCTCTCTCTCTCTCTCTCTCAGCATATTAACTATATATATATTATCTCCTGCAGTATTCCTGCAGGCACAGTGATGCTCCCAGTTTAAGGCCAGACTCCTTGTCAACGTCAAACATCAGTGTGAGTGTTTCCAGGTCTGGCAGAGGAGGAGAGGAGAAGAAGGAGGAGAGGGGGGCATGAAGGGGCTGATGAGGGGAGAGATGACAGTCGGGGTTTGTTTGGAGGAGGCTGATCGGCCTCATTTAAAAAACACACAGAGCCAGGCCCAGGAGTCCCGAAAAAAACAAACACCACACACAATCTTTTACCTCATTCTCTACATACAGTTCCTTTGTAAAATGCTGGCGTGTGTAAGCCGTTCCAATGTGTACACACCCACGGGCAACGCATCACGTGTGTATGTTCATGTGCAGAACAACCTCGGCACCGCTGACAGATGAGAAACAGGTGAGCCTGCAGGAGTCGGGGTAAACGTTTGTGTTCGGGCCGCCACGCCCCGTTTCGCACAGGATGCAGCAGGCGACAGCCAATGAGAGCGAGCGAGGGGGTTGAAAGACAACATTGTACGCTGCATTGACCGCATGAGTGCTTGTTTCGATAATACTGCAGGTAGACACTACATGTTAGTTGCTGCAACATAATGTAGCTATACCCAGTTTAGCTGCAGCAATGTTTAACTTTAGGAAAAACCATTCACTGTTCCCATATCTTAATAAAATGATCTAGGAGGGAATATTCAATTATGTGTAGCCACTTCAATTAACCACACGATTTTCCTCCAGCTGCTTCTCATGCGCATTTCTCAAAAATGTTGACAAACACAGCTTTAAATTCTTACTGGTAATGTGTGTGATATACTACTGTATGTTTTCATATAAAAGAGAACTTCATCCCCAACACCAGCATGCCGTCTTTTGACGCAACGAAGCTGGAGGTTACAATGAATGACAATTTGGTTAAAATTTTTACACTTAATATCAAATTAAAGTATGTGCATTTCTGCACATTCTGTATATGTAAAGATGGAACCACACAAAGTGTCATGGTTGTGCCGTTCAGAACGTAATGCAGAGGTATTGGTTGGCTGGACTGGTAGTGGGAGGGCTGCTTAACTGATGGGGGACCTGGGGTCCGGCCGAAGCAGAGGACTGGGGGGGGATAGACATTGTTATCTCAGTTAAGCACGCTCCCCCCGGGTGGGGGAGACGCGAGGATGGACAGAGGGAGGTGATTGTAAGGAAGGCAGAAGGAAGGCAGCGGCCTTGCCTGACAACGTCTCCAAATCACCCACCACCCCTGAGGTGACCAAAGTGTGACCCCCGCGCCCCTGGCTCCTTATCCTGTCTTATGGGAAGCACAGTTTCCTGCTTGTTGAGGCCTTATTGCCCCCCCACACACACACACACACACACATTTCACAAACAATTACTGGTCTGTTAACCCAAAAGCATACAGTGGGAGAGGAAACATCAGTAAAAGAGAAGAAAAGCAGCTGCTAAGTTCTAAAACATGCATAGAAAGACGCACACACACACAGTCTCATATTTCATCTCGTCAACACAATGCACAATGCAACAGTCAATTGATGATAACCTGCCACATGTGAACAGGACAACTGAAAGCAGATGAGTGATAAATAGCGACCGCTGCATATGGAGGACATAAGGGATTGAGACAGATAGAAGAGAAGAAACACCGAGGCCGAAAAAGAGATCAATTCATACAAACCACTGCACCCACCCTTAAAACAAATACACACAAAGAGGCTGAACAGAGACACATGTGTGTGTTGTCTGCGCTTGTGCGTGCGTGCGCGCGCGAGCCAAGAATGGTAGCACAAAGGTAGCAGTGGCAGCACAAAGGCAGCGGTGTCACGTAACCTATTCAAACCTCACCCTCAAGCACAGGTGACCTTATTGTATCCAGACCCTGCATCCCCCCCCCCACCCCCTCCCCCTCCGGCTGGCAACAAGCACCGCGTGTCATGTGCGTCACGTGTAGGGAGGACATCTTCGCCCGCAGAAGCGCGGAGCCTTAAATTGTGTCGGGTTATCTGAATTAAATGGCCCCTGTGTAGAAGGAAAGGTCAGAGTGCGGTCACGTCTTCAAGCACTTTTATGTGCCGCAACACCGAGGTAATTCAACACAACAGACGGGGCGGGTGGGGGGAGACTGCCTGAAGCATTTCGTTTTGAAAACGAGTTTACTTTTTCTTTTTTTTTATATTCGCCCGCTCGGGAACCGCAGAGCGTTTATCACGGGAGAGTTCTGTGGACGCTTCTGACAAGCTCCACAGACATCAAACGGGGAGTTTATAAATGCTTAAAACTTTAAAAACCGACTGTGGTGTATAACTTGATAGTACTATCAAAGTACATTGACATCATGTCGTCACAGCGGTCCAGCTGGGAATGTTTAACAGTTTTATAAACCCCCGTCTTAGGTGGGTTCAAAGCAAAACGAGTTGTGTTTTGAAGATCTAAAACGGTTCTCATATCCTAACTGGATGTAAGCCCTTTTACGCTGGCTGTGTGACCGGACAACAGTATTGACTGGGTGCTCCCTTCACTGACAAAGGGCTGTGCGCATAACAATGGCGACCAATGAGGTCTCATAACAGATGCCTG
The DNA here is from genome assembly GCA_027564635.1 of Typhlichthys eigenmanni. Classification (NCBI taxonomy): domain Eukaryota; kingdom Metazoa; phylum Chordata; class Actinopteri; order Percopsiformes; family Amblyopsidae; genus Typhlichthys; species Typhlichthys eigenmanni. The sequence continues at coordinate 11,252 of JAODUK010057025.1, forward strand.
CGCTCCCAGTGCACGAGCACAGCAAGACTCTGACCTGCACGATGCTGTGGAGGTCCTGGACATATGTCCTCTCTGTGTCCAGGATCTCCTGGACCACCAGGTCCACGTACGTCCTAGGACCCGGGGCCGGGGTGGTGGCCCGGTCCCCTCCGTCGGGGCTCAGCTCTGGCTCCGCGGATGCCCGACCGCTCCCGCGCCTCCCCGCCTCTGCGTCGTCAGGGTCCTCGTCTCCGTCTGCGACCAGCTGCAGGGCTGGGACCAGCTCCAACCGGATGGCCCCGGAGTCCCGGTCCGACGAGGGCGTCGCCAGGTGGCAGTGTGGGGCGGGGCCCAACGTGGAGCGGCTGCCCAGCGAGCAGTGGCTGTCCCGCGACGACGCGGTGGACGAGGTGGAGCTGTAGCTGATTGGCCGCTCGCCGCTGTCGGGGGAGGAGTCCATGCTGTGGGCCGAGCAGTAGCGCGAGGGGGTGTGGCGGAAGGCCGGGTTGCGGAGGCAGCGCGCCGGAATGTCCACGGAGCTCACGGAAGAGTCCGGAACTTCAGGCAGAGGAGGCAGCGTGTCCGGCAGGAAGAAGGAATCATCTGTAGAGAGGAAATACAATACATGACGATCCATTGCCACCCCAGATCTCATCCCTTCTTACCTTTAATTAGCACCAAGCCCTTTTCACACATGCTGTATAACCCTGCATTTTACAGGGACCGTTCCTGCATGGAGTCATGTGTGAACCTGTATGTCCGCTCCCCAAGCTTCCCCACCTCGCGACCTAGTAACACTACAGGGAAAATGCTGCTATGGCTGTGCTGTCAACAAATGCAGAACCAATGCAGAGACAAGCACTTAATTCTGACGCAAGCATTTTAATTGTACCTCTGCCGGTATTACCGCGGCATGCATGAGCTGGTGCCAAGAGGTAAATGTACCTGGATGGAACGGCCTGTGTGAATAGAGAAAATAACTAGCTGTGCCTGCATGTTCATGCAGGTAATGTACCAGGAACAGTGTGTGAAAAGGGAATTTAGACTGACATGTACAAGTCTTGCTTTCAGTTAAATAAATATTATTTAAATGAAATGTACTGAAATGTATCCTGAAAACAACCCCCCGGCTCAGAATATCATTAAACAACCCTGCCAACCTATTCCAACAGTTCACCACAGTCTTACAGTAGTTCTGCTTCATCGGTGGCCCAATTTCTGACAGTTAACCACAGAATGACCAACCACCATCCACGTCAGTTACCAGTAGCCATCATGTCTAGCTGACCACATGTCCTCAATTCCCCCCTGTAAAGAAGCCTCTAACTGTTACACACACACTTTAAGCCTTTTAGAAACCCTGGAACAAAGTTGTGTGTGTGATGTGATGTGAGTGTGTGTGTGTGTGTGTGTGCGCGTGCATGCGTCCCTGTGTTTCCCTGTTTAGGCAGACAGAGAAAGACAGCCCCAGTGGGTTTAATGGCCAGTTTATCGCTGTAATACTGAGCACTCCTGCGGCGGTGAAAGAAGGCCCTATTTCTGTGGAAGAGAGAAGGTCTTGTGAGAGAGTGTGGGACTATAGGAGTCTGTTTGGAGACAAGCTGGTGCCAAGCTCGCTCACAACCTTGTTTCTGTGAAGAAAGCCGTTAAGATATGATTACCAGCTCCCGAGACGCTGAGGTGGAACCACACAAGCGTGTCTCAGACTGGACAGACCCCCCAACACCAACCCCACCCCCACCAATACTTTTTCCAAGGTCTCTCTTCAAAAGAAAGCCAGCGTTGATGGACTGGAGCTGGCAGTGTGAAACGCAGAGCGAGGAGGAGGAGAAACCTCACACTGAGCAAGTTGGAGTCTAACTGACGTCCTCTTCAAAGCCAAACGACCCGGTGATGTTGCTGTTGCTGTTGTGGCAACATTTAGGATCGGATGGCCTGCAGTAGAGCCGCCCCCCCCCCGCCATCCCCAACAATGCCCGCCAGTCCTCGCCTATCTCACGTCCAACACAAAGAGATCACAGACAACGTTTCCAACAACAACAAAAAAGGAAAAAAAATACCCAAAACACAAATTGTGACCCTGAGAACACGCACACACAACACTTTGTTGCCTTTCAGAAACCTACGGAACCCACAGCCCCCCGTGGCTGCTGGGTGGGCCCGCTTGTCTGATCATCCCGAGCCTGCACGTGCGTGTATGTGGAAGGAAAGGGGGGGGGCACTGCTAATGTGGTCTGCCGCGCTGCTCGCCAATCCAAAACAAAAGGGGAGCGCAATACGAGAGTTTGACGGGGCTGAATCGCCGCCGCTCTGGGAGAGAGAGCTGCCTGTTGTGCTCCTCTAGCGGCATGCCAACACACACACACACAAACACATGGGGACCTGGAGCAACTGGGGTTTCCCTCATTCCTATTGGGGACCAGTTTGTTGTGCACACGCACCACCCAGTTGTGTTGTTTTTTTTTTTTTTTTACAGAATTACAGATCAGAGAATGAGAACACAGCACAAACGTGCACACCCACGTGCACGCACAAAACACACACAGCTTTCTTGATAGCCAGTGCTTTCAAGTAATTGTATGCAAGCCGTACAATGGGCTACGGGACATTACACAACACACTAATAGGTAACCAAGCAACTTCAGGTTGCAACAGTGTACGACATATCTTGCTTATCAAGGTGATAATATACTGTATACAAAACTACAGTAACGTGTGCGCTTTTATTAGGGCATTAGTTTTTATAAGTCCATCAAAGATGATATACGGCAGGACAGTTAATGGTCCTCGAGATGAACTGGGCACACACACAAAACTAGAAGGAGGGCAAACACACGGAGGGGAAAAAATGGTTTCCGTTTACAGAAACCTTAACATCACACAGATTGCTCCAACTTGTGTGTTTGCCTAGCCCCTCCTTCCCATCATCTAATGCGCCATGTTTGGGGCACACCCTGGTAGTTTCCTAGGGGAACTGCCACACACCCACACACACACACACACACACACAAAAGAGTGGGTTACTGGGCTTTGGTTACCTTCTGTTTCCTTCTGATTATGTTTAACCCGATCCATGAAAATTATCCCTAATTATGGTCCTAAGCTTGCAGGTTAGGACTGTTTCTGTCTCTTCTGTGTGTGCGCGCACACACACACACACACACACACACTTGTCGACAAGGATTAGATAGGGTATTAAGTGTGTGAGCTTCAGTGCCCCCGCCAGTATAGAGCGATGTGAATGAGTGAGCGCTCTGGTCGCCGTGCAGCTTGCAAAGACAAAAGGAGCTGCCTGGTCTTTTTCCGAGCCCAGTTTATCATGTTGTACATGTGCCGGCAGGAACGCTACACCGACATGCTTGCACAGCACAGCGAGGGGGCTGGCGAGAGTTTTGTTAGAGAGAGAGAGAGCGAGAGAGAGAGAGAGAGGCTTAAATATAACAAAAGGAACCACATTTGTGAGCCATGTAACAACTTTAACCTTGTAACTGTAATTCTGTTTAAGGCTGAACACACCATGTCATCTTCTCTTGTGTGCAGGGCCCAGCAAGGGTTAATGAGCCGTACTGCTTTAAACCCTGCACTTCAGTCACAGACACTTTATGGTCACCCTGAAGTGCTTCCAGTGCTGGAGTGGTCAGCAAACAGCCGTGAGAACCCCTTTCTAGCAATGCTCTGAGCCTCACAGGTATCTCCAACAGCTCTGCGAGTGCCTTGTAATAGGTAGGTAATCATATAGACAAGCTCTGAAGGTCTTTGACCTGAAAAAGTATGTTCTAAACTAGTAGCATGACACAATATATGCAGGAAGCTGTGTTTTACCATCACAGGTCAAATGTTATTAACAAATCGCTTCTGTTGTGTTGGTTTTAACTTAAACTTCACAACAGGTTTTCACTCAGTTAAGAGGTTTTGGCGCAGACTAAATTACATCTTTTCAAACCCCTGTCTTTATTACATTATAGTGCGGCGCTGTGCTACGGGACATCCGAGCAGCGGTAAGTGTTTAAGTGTTTAGACTGTCAACATGATCAGGCCAGATAAGATCTGATCTGAGGCGGGCTCAAACCAAGACAGCTGCTGCTGTCTCCCCCTCCTCTCCCCCCTCCCCCCTGAGTCAGCTTTCATCCAGCAGGTCTCACGCTGCACAAAACGGACCTACCCCACGGAGAACACACACACACACACACACACAGACACACATCATCCTGACACACATACACACCCTGTGCCTTCAAGTCAGCCTGAGAAATCTATAATCCATGTAATTATCTATCCATAAGTTATACACAGCAACCTTTATAGACCTTAACCAAACACCCCCACCCCTCCCGCCTCTCTCCCAGAACATGACATCAGTAAGCTGGGTCTGGGACAATGGGCTGGCCTGTGAGCCGTGAGCCTCTCCCAAGCCCCTCCCTCTCTCATTCGCGCTCTCCTCTCCTCTCACATTGTTTTATCATACCAATCATACTACATTCTTAGGACTTCAGGTGTCCATTGTTGCGACCCCACCCCCGCACACGGTGGCCATGCCTTTCTACCCATGTGACATTTATGGGGACGTTACATTCATGGAGCTACATTTATTTATGGTGGCGTTACATTCATGGAGCTACATTCATTTATGACGACGTTACATTCATGGAGCTACTTTCATTTATGACGACGTTACATTCATGTATCAAGGAACTGCATTCATTTATGGCGACGTTACATTCATGTATCAAGAAACTATTCGTCAAAGTCAACTGTGGGCCATAGGTACCATTTAAAAAATACATGCTTGGTGGTGTGTGGATTCACCTTACAGACCATTTGGGAACATGCACAAACACATTTGCAAAAGACGCTCTACAACTAGGTCAATGACAACTTTTATTGCGTCTCATGACTGTAAACAGATTTCCCTTCAGGTACAAACTGAGATAATGATTTCCTTTCTTTTACTGCTTTTATAATGTTCCCTGGAGGCTGTATAATCACCCTTTATTGATTGATCCTGGAGTGGTTATAAACCCTGTCTCTCCATTTGCGCACACACACGCGCTCGCACACACCCCGATCATTAAGCTACGAGAGAATCTTATTTATGTTCCCAATTGAAATTTCAAATCAGTGACCTTTACAACAGCATCTCTAACATGAAGTCTGCCTGAAAGCCTCTTTGGAGAGATATTACATTAACAGCAACAAAGCCAGGCTTCAGTAAACCTGGCCAGAGGAAAACAAGACGGCCTTAACAAAATGAGAGATAATTGATCTAGAAGTTCCACATGTGGCCTTATGCATAAACAAGCGCAGTTGTCGTCCATTGCTCCCTGCCACTGAAGTGCACTGAAAATACAGCCTAGCTAACAGGATCAGAAATCCTCTGAGGACGTCAGGAATGTCGTCTCAAAGAGTTATGCTACTGTATAGACCAGGAAGAATTGTGCCACTGTAGCGTCGCTGCAGACAGCATTGTTTGGATATTGATGTGTCTGTTCATGTGCACGGTGCTTTTTCTCAAACTATTCAGTTACATTCTTTTTAGATCCCACCAACGGTTGGGTAGTTTGCCAACTGTAGAAAACAAGTGCTGTGCGCATTTCATGGACGCATGCCACGGACACCCGTTTGTAAACCGCATGGTGTAATGGAGAAGTCCCAGCAAGAGGAGTCATATGCATGTTCCACCCTCCCCTCGCTCGATAACGCTTCCCAGTACAATTACAAAGATAAGGGTTTGCGCAGATATGGTGAGGCAAAGGCATGTCAGGCTATGGCCTGATAGACTCAATGTAGGAGGAGAAAATAGGGGGGGAAAGGTCAAACACCCCCTCCCTTCTCTCTCTCTCTTTCTCTCTCTCTCTCTCTCTCCCTCTATATCTCTCTCTTTTTCCATGTCCCACTCGGTCTGACATTTTGAATCATCCCTTTGTAGTGCTTTCAGCCTTCCCTCAATTGCTAATACATCTGGTGTGCGTGTGTGTGTGTGCGTGTGCACGCGTGTGTGCGTATCCTCTAAACATCTCTCCATCAGATACACCTCTCTCTTCCCACCCGGAACCGCCTTTGAAGTGCTAAAAGGCAAAAAACTTCAGAGGCCGCGGTCTTGGGTGGTGAACCTTAGAGTGTCGTGTCGACAGAGCGCTGTGCTTCCGGAATAGTCTGGACGGTCGCTTAGCTCCGGCCGTCGCAGACGTGCACGTGCCTCACCCCACGCCACCTCACTCCAGACGTCCTACTTAGAAAGTTCAGTCCTGGTTTCTGATAGAGACTGAGGTTTGATCGCTACTGGCACTAAGGGCCTTAAAGTGTCACTCGGGATTTCATGCTCTGCTGACGAAGGGGCGTCCGCAACAATGAAGGAGAGGAAAAACAGATACAGGCATGGAAGATAGAGGGGAAGATGTGTAATGACTAGTCCGTACGTTACAAAGCACATGTTTTGGGAGCGAGGATAGGGCAGGGTGCATCGACGAATAGAGACAAGAAAAAACGGGGGGGAAAAAAAACAACCAGCCCATTAATCTTTAAACCCTTGGCTCAGAGGATGCAGTACGCGCTGTAACACTTCACAAAACCATATTTCAAACTTTAAGCACATGTCGCGACTCGTGAAGTGTGAAGTTCACGGTCCAGACTTGATACAGACTTGAATAGGCACTTCCACTGGCTCAGAAAAAAAAAATTATCAAATAATAATAAAAACACAAGGTAAAAACGTATTTGCAAGGTAAACATATAGTCAACACACATTCTAGCTCGCTCATGCAATTACAGGGCAACAAATGAGCTCCCTCCACTTTATACACGTCGTGTCCTTGTGGCGTTTTAACGGGGGATGGGGGGGTATCCATGTGTTACAGCAGACATCAGCTGGGAATGCTCAGCATAGTTTAGAGCTCGAAGTTTAGCCTCTGTGGGAAAAACCTGCAGCCGCAAACTCACACCCCACTATTTTTGGAAATGCGCAGTGATGGGCAAGCTACATTGAAAATGTAGTGAGCTAAGCTACCAGTTACTCTACGTTAAATGAAGCTTAACTAC
>JAODUK010057036.1:0-15000 GCA_027564635.1 Typhlichthys eigenmanni
CTCACCCCCCCCCCCCCTCTCTCTCTCTCTCTCTCTGACATTCAAGGGGAAAAGCTCATGAGTTCCTATAGATTGTCCTGAAATAAAAGATGACCACTTGCATCTGATCAATTCTTAAAACAGAAAGGCATTCACCCAAACAAGGAATTGTAGAACGTATTCTCTAGACACGTTGTTGTGGATTGTTGCTGTGCATCCTCTATTCCTACAACACTGACTGACAGACGCATGATGCTGACTTTTATAAAATATATTCTAGTCTCACTCGCTCTCTCGTTCACACAGATCCCATTCGTCCTTTTGCTTACTGTTGCTAGACTTCAGGTCGCGGTGGATAATGGGTACCACGGCCTCCTCGTGCAAGTAGTGCATCCCACGGGCGATCTGAACGGCCCAGTTTACCAGAATGTGCGGGGGGATCCGCCTTCCAGTCAACGCCCGGTTCAGGGTTCCTCCGCGGGCATATTCCATGACTAGGCACAGATTGGGCTCATCCAAACACACTCCCTCTAGTTTGATAATGTTTAGATGTTGCAGCATGGAAAAAAGTTTCGCTTCTTGTTTAACACTGTCTGCGGTGGCGGTAATGTCCTCGTCCGGGTCTTGTCGAGCCGCCTTCACGGCGAATTCTTGGTCTTTCCATGTCCCCCGGTAAACTTTACCGAATCCACCAACTCCTATTATCTCCTCCAGCACGAGTTCGCTGAAAGCGATTTGGACTGGTGAGTTTGGGACTCGCTCGATAACTCCTGCTGCGCCACCTGTAGCGGGTAAACGGTAGATAGCAGGCTGGTATGTGACATAGTTGGAGGGGAAAATCCCGACCCGGTGGTTGATTTTACCCGTCCACCACCCCTCGTCCCCCGAGATTGCGGCATCCTTCGAAAGAACCTCCACCACATCTCCTCGCCGGAGGCTGAGCTCGTCCTCCCCGCTCGCTTCATAGTCATAGGCGGCTGTCCACAGGGAACGGGTCTGACACAGCGGGGCAGAGTGCGCCCACGCCCGCTGTGTGGGCGAGTCTGTCCACGCAAGCTCTTCTGTGCCACCGCCAACCGGCCACCCAGCACCGTTTGGGAAAGCGGCCGAGACATCCATTTCTCGGTGGCCGTAGCCGCACCATAGGCTGCAGGTCTCTTATAACCAACTTAAAACCTTAAAAGCCCATCAGAAAAATACTCATTGTGTAAATTCCAACTGAGCATAACAAGGTCCGGTCACTCGGCGCCGCACACGCCGAGATCGAGTTCCAAAGTCCTGGGAGGAGGGGAAGAGCGTGTCGCGGGTATCCACGTCGCCACTCCAGCAAATGTGTCTTTGTGGGTCAATGACTAGCTAGCAAGGTGCTGGCCAAGTTTGACCGATACATTGGCAAGCCAATATCCCCGCCTACCCGCATTGACTGTGAATAACATACCAGCGTGAATTTTACCAGTGTTTTCATACATATCAAGAAAACAAAAGATATAAAATAAAGCACCTCGCTCTAGTCCGGTTAACTTCAACGGTCCATGCTAACGTTAGCCACGGGATTAGCTCTGGTTTGCGAAAAAGTGACTACAAGTTCCGCAGGTGCCACGAGAGGTGCACCTGCAGCGTCCATGCACGCACAGTACAGTTTAGATGCAGCGGCACTTCCCATAAACCCCACCAATAATTCGTGTTCTATCGGACAATTCAGAGAAATTCCGTGTAATATCTCGGCGGTGGACCTTTCTATATAGTTTTATCGCATTCCAGAGTTTTAGCTAACAGACATGCTAGCTTAGCATAGGTCAGTTCCACTGACTAGTACCGGTAGGCTATACCCTTAAAAAGTTGGTCCGCAACTTAGGGTCGTTTATTCTCAGAGGAATCACTCCTCCCCGTCTAAAAAAAAGACGTACGATGGATAATTAAAAGCACAACAATATGTTGGATTTACAAACTTAAAACAAAAACAATAACCCACGGAAAATGAGTTTACGTGTAATAAAAACAATCCCTTTGCGACGCCATCGTCTCTGGTAGGCTTCTCGGACCCAGCAGCGGAGGAAGACCAGGGAGACTCGAAATTAGGTCCCAGGAGGACTCTTTCGCTCCGGCGGAGGTGGCCGTGGATTGGTAACCTCCGCCTCACGTGACATCAATAGCATTGTGGGCAGGAGGAGCCACCGTTGGAATGTGTGACGATTCAGGGAAATTATGGGAATAGTAGCCATACTCCTGTGTACTGAAACACACAATACACGTAGCCTACACACAATAATTGCACTACTCCTCGCCCCCCTCGCTGATTCAGTTATATAAACCTAATAGCCCAAAACACTACTACCCGCGTAGGCATATCTTGGTCTGATACAATATGCGACACAATACATAAATGATAATTGCCACTGCCAGTCTGTAAATATCAAAACATAATGTAAATCTGTTTTTTGCCTGCCGACGCGCTTTTGTGCGCGTAGGCCTAATAGCATTGGATGTTGTGAGAGGGAGAGAAGTGCGGAGGGGGAAAGGGAGAGTGAGTCTAGCGAGGGAAGAGAGGGGAGGGGGTGTGGTCATAAACGCTGCGCATCTGTACAGACATCAGGAGAGAGCGATGGTAGGGAGATGTGGATAAGATGGGCACTGTGGTTTGCGATGGACGACTTGACATTGGAATGGAAGGAATGCGAGAGGAGGATACTGGCTAAAGAATGAGAAAGAGCGTTTTTGGCGGTGTTTAATTAGCCCCAACATGGAGGCGTAGCGACGTGATATGATAAGCGCAAGGACACCGTTTTCATTGTAGCCTAGCAGCAGCCGCATACATCGCAGCTGAGCTGAGAAGCGAGCAGAAGGAGCAAAGAGGAGAGATGGGCTCGCAGGTTGTGCAGACCCTGCGCCAAGGAGTATGGGCATCGTTAACCGGGGGCTGGTACCACGACCCAGACCAGAATAAATTCAATAACTCATGCCACCTCTATCTGTGGATTTTCCTACTGATGCTGCCTCTCTCTCTGCATTTGGTGAGTAGAATATATAAACTAAGAACACGTCGTTCAAGGCCGCGTATATAGGGGATGGGACTTGGGGGGCTAATTTACAGCCCACACCGCCATCGTTGCAGTTAAAAAACGAATTCCTTCTCGGGACAAAAAAAGCTTGTGCGATTGTCCAGTCATGCCCCATTCGGTGCTTTGACAAAGCAGGTAAAGAAAAGCCATGTCGCAGTATTTCCCCGCATGCCATGCAATGACGAAACGCATGGCTGCTCCTCCTGGACGTGACGGCAGAAGAGCAGACTATATGGCCTACGGCAGCGGGCATCCCATCATATGCTATAAAGCCAATGACGGCTGCGGAATGAGGTCTTACAGGGAATGACCTGAGTGTCAAACACAGTGACTGCCGCCCTTATGTCACTATTTTGACAGTCATCATGAAGCTGGAGGGTGGGACTTTTTGGCCTGCAAAGTGCACACGCCACCGGGGAACAGACACACGATTTGACCCCACACCCACCTCGCGCACACTCACACACACACGCACACACGCGCACACGCACACACACACACACACACACACGCGTGTAAGTATAGTTAAGTTCTATGGTACATGGCTTTACAGTATACTGCACTAACACAAACGGATAACATTATTTCAGTATGATATTGGCATTTGGCACACTAACTAACCCCATTTAATACAGTTTAGGTGAAGCCTTCTGATCTTAATATATGTGATACCCCATCCCCCGTTATCATCATTTAGTCTGTAAGTAAAGTATAGGTCAACAATAAAACAAGGTTTTCTAAAGGTTCGGGAGACAGTCATCTCCCATATATTTGATGTTCATCTTGCGGGATCAGATCAGTTCAAGTGAGTGAGGGTGTAAAATATTCACTGTCATCCACTAGTGAACTAAAAATAAGATGATTGTAGCTCTTTGATATGTTTTAGCAGCTAATTCCCAAATAGCATGTCAGGTGTGACAATATAGTCAAGGTGAGAGGGGAGAAAATATTCTGAAATGTCAGCTTTCATGGCACATCATAATACTGATGTGAAACTGGAATCATGACTAGATTATGAATACATTAAAGGTTTTATATATTTAAGTATTGTTTATTGTAATAGATTTAAAATATATTGTTTAGCCAACTCTTCTATTAGTTATACTATAGCTATATACTTTTTATTTGTCTTTACCTATTATTGTTTAAAAATCTTGGAATTTGGAACAATAATTCACAGTACACATACTGATTTGCTCAATATAGGCCCAATCTAACGATAACTGGAACATTGTTTTATAGGCCTACTGTATGTGCTGGAGCCTACTTCATAAAACATGTTAAAATTATACGGGCCTATATCATATAGTAAACATGCATGCACAACATGTAGGCTATGTAGTATAACACACAGAAAGGGGTAATATTAATGTAAACACATTATATTATACATAAACATTGTAGGCTACTGTATGTCCATATAAATCTTTTCTTTTCTTATATGGGACCGTTTCAAATAAAATGACGCTTAATTGTTGTAAAAGTTAAACATACATTTTAAAATAATAGACTTCCTTTACTTCACAGGCCCTGCCTCCCACCACAATGGCATTGAGCATCTACTGCACATCTATTACCATCTTCTTCATCATCGTCAAGCTGGCCAACTATCGGTTACACCTGATGTTTGACCAGGAAGAGGCGATAGTCCGCAGTAGCCTCTCAGATCTCAGCAAAGCTCCAGAGAAGAACAGCAATGCCTCAGATTCCTGTCTGCATGCTAGCATTATCAGGTACTGTATCGGAAGATAATGATATGCTAACAATGGTCTTGACTGTGACCTCAAATGCATTTGATGATGAAAACATAAAACAGTTTTAGATTATTTTAAATATTTTAAATATTATTTCTGTGAAAAACTGTTACGTATTTTCTATGCAAATGCATGTATTGCAGTACTGAAGAATACCTTTGATTTATCAGATCATTTATGCAACGTTTAAAACTTGTTTCCTTATGAGACAGGCTCATATAAAGTTAATGTCATGTTTAATGAGGTTATCTTGCTTCTCATTCCCATCTATTCCATCAGGAAAAGCAGCACTGTCCCAGACAGCGTTGCCATGACGATGCTGGCTCGAAACCGTCCCAGCCCAATGATCCAGGTGACCGTGAAACAGACTGAAACTGACCAGGGACTCATTGGTGTGGTGAGTGGATGTTAAAGAGCAAATCATTGGTAGAAATTACAAGATCTCAATCCCGCTCAGTTAAGTACATGTATTTATGTACTTAATTATGTACATACCGTATCCAGCTCTTTGTTTTGTTCACATTTCATTTATTGTTTTCAATTCAGGAATGTCTAAAACCAGAAGAGGAGAAAACAACAGAAGGTATTTCAATTATCTCTTTATGTTTTGGTAATTAAATGAAATGGTGAGTACTCAGAAAGCACATTATATGTATGTCTAGTCTTGTCTTATCCTTGATACAAATGCATGATGAACTTGACCCTGCTAGAATTAGGTTAGAAAATTATGAAGCACTTTATATAGGCTTCTAGCAATTATATATTTAATAGTTACTGTATTTTGCAAAATGTGTAATTGTCACATTCAGACACAATGCTATTTTAGCAAAATTTATAAAAGCAATAGATTAATTTGCACAGAAAATATTGGGCCATTTTTTGCTAATGGGGTAGTATTAGAAAAATCGTACTCAGGTATAAATATTGAGATTTGACCATCAACACACCCCAAGACATCCCAACTTAGAAAAATCCTGATCTGAAAAAGACAATATTGCATTGATGTGGATCACTTTTGAACTGGCTTATGCATCCAAGGGTTAACCTTTGACCTGGCTTATGCATCCAAGGGTTAAGAAAACATTTTAATCAGAAAAGTGCAGAGACCACAAAAAGTTTGGCGGTTGGCCAAGTTTGGCAGTTGTTACAGCTTTTGCATGATCATAACTCGTTGACCAGAAACCAGTAACTCCCAGAAAGCATAGTCACACTACTTCTAGACTTTATAGCAGTAAATCCAAATCCTAAATAATAGGGCTAGACACAAATTCATTATACATTAGAAATTCCATTCCATAAGTGAAGCAAGGAAATCTCCTTGGTTATGATCTGGATGTAACGTCTGTCGAATTGAGGCTGGTGGTTCATTCCAAGGCTTGATTTAACCTAATTTCTCCACAGTGCTTAGTGGCTGTGAACTAGGTATTTTCACATCCCATAATAACCTTGTTCTATTTTTTTTTAAATGTGATTAATAGATGACATAGTCAGGTTATGTTCATCAAAACCAATGTAATATTTCAGTAATGTATATCCATAAATATGAAAACACAAAATAAAAAACAATACAGTACATAGACCTGGATCAAACACAGTAAATAAAAGAGCCAACTCATATCTTCACTAAAGTTGGCTACAGAACGGCTCCTGAGAGACAATATATTCATCACTTCCTCTTCTACTTCATTGTCAATATGTCTAGATAAGCTCTTACAAAACAGTCCTCCTTGCACAACCAATTGACTTTCTTCCCGTAAATGTATGCCCTCATGCACTGGTGAGTATAGCATGGTCAGCGGCCGTGGAACAAGTGTAATCATTCTGTCAATTGTTATTATCAGTGTGCATTGATTAGTGTGCTCATGCTTGATTATACCAATATACTGTAGAGTTTGTGATTGTGTGCTTAGAGCAGAACTGTACCCCAGCTCTGAGCCTGACTCCACCTTTAAAGTGTAACATCACCCCAGCTCTGAGCCTGACGCCACCGTTAAAGTGTAACATCACCCCAGCTCTGAGCCTGACGCCACCGTTAAAGTGTAACAGCACCCCAGCTCTGAGCCTGATGCCACCTTTAAACCGTTACTGCACCCCAGCTCTGAACCTGACGCCACCTTTAAAGTGTAACAGCACCCCAGCTCTGAGCCTGACTCCACCTTTAAACCGTTACTGCAACCCAGCTCTGAGCCTGACACCACCGTTAAAGTGTAACATCACCCCAGCTCTGAGCCTGACTCCACCGTTAAAGTGTAACAGCACCCCAGCTCTGAGCCTGACGCCACCTTTAAATCGTTACTGCACCCCAGCTCTGAGCCTGACGCCACCTTTAAAGTGTAACAGCACCCCAGCTCTGAGCCTGACTCCACCTTTAAACCGTTACTGCACACCAGCTCTGAGCCTGACTTCACCGTTAAAGTGTAACAGCACCCCAGCTCTGAGCCTGACGCCACCTTTAAAGTGTAGCTGCACCCCAGCTCTGAGCCTGACTCCACCCACTACAACTTTGAAAAATGTATCAAGGAGCTGAGTGAGGGGAGGGGAGGGGCTGAGAGGGGGACCCCCAGTAACATGAACGTTAACATTTGAATTTGAGGACATATGAGCGTACTAAGTGAATGAAATGAAAACCAGCCAGGTAACGGATATGACGTGTAGTTATATTTTCAGACCATAAAATGCAGATTTGTTTAAAAACGGGAATTTTGTAAATATTAACACCAGCATTGGTGACAGATCAGTCATTCGTTTACAGCTCAAAACACATGTTAGGGGTATAGTTACACATAAAGCATTTAGTTGGAATGTTACACATTATTTCACGCTATAAAAAAATACCAATACATGAGTTCGTTCCCCGTTCCATTCCAGGGCAGAGCGAAAACCCGGCGGAGGAGAGGCCCGCAGAGGTAGGATCGCACCCCAGCCAAGAGCTTTCTCCAGAGGACCTGTCCAGCCCCAACCCTGACCTGGTCACCCCACTGCTGCAGGCCCAGCAGATGCCTACGTCGCGGGCCGCCGGGCGTGGCGAATCCAGGCCCGGATCGGCAACCGGGTCTGGGGAAATGGAGGCGGAGAGGACTGTGAGAGAGGAGGCGGACATCCAGAGCCCCTTGACGGGGCCGGACAAAGACCTAACGGAGCAAGACGGGACATTGGGCCGCGCAGGGGAAAGGGGCCGCTCAGGGGACAAAGGGACGGTTGACGAGGGGCTGGCTTCCTCCAACGGCAGCGAGGGGGAGAGTGGGGAGGAGAGCGACGGGGAGAAGGAGCCCTCGGACGCCAACAATAACTCGCTGGGGACCCCCCAAGACCCCCGCCAGGAAGACCTGGTTGATGCGCCCCAGCCTCCCATCATGGTGGACCATACAGAGGTAAAAGTAACATGTTTTTATCCTCCTTTCTTTCTTTCTTTCTTTCTTTCTTTCTTTCTTTCTTTCTTTCATTCTTTCTGTCCTTTTTAAAATTGACAGTAACTGACCATTGAATCTGCTACCTCTCTCTCCCAGGCTGAGCCGGAGGAGGAGGCCTATTGCTCTGATGAGATTGCGGTGGTTCTGGTCGATAACTCAGGCCCGGCATCGGCGTCCGCTCATCTGGACGAGAACAACGACACGGTGAAGATCATCATCACCATGAGCTGTGACCCCCAGACGGCTGCCCAGCTGGAGGAGAGCCTGAAGCAGAGCTTCCTGGAGAACGCCCAGGTGCGACCACACGCAGCTCACCTAGACCTGGAGATTGATTTATCCTCCGCCTGTTCCTTAATGGAGTGCCAAGTTCCTTAAATGTTGTGCCAAGACCCACCAAGAGAGAACTAATCTATTTAGAGACCCACCAAACCAAGTACCGGTAACATTATTTTCAATAACTTAATAACCAATAACAATAACCATTTTAGTTAATGCTATACCTGTGTGTGTGTGTGCGCCAAAGATTTTTGAGCAGAGCGCTCCACAATCTATGGTGTGCACACGGCTAAATACAGTAGGGCGACATCCAATCAGGAACAAGTAGGCTATTTTGCCACACATAAAGCATAGCGGAAGTTCAGGCAGGACACGTGTCACGTTGTTGGGTCATCAACAGATATGCCAGCTGGTTCTGCGTAACACGCATTGGTCAGTTACTTGAGTGCGCAATGTACATTTGTTAGGCTACCTGCCGCTTACCGTGCTAGCCTGACAAAATACTGTATGTAGGCTACAAACACTCGCCCTTCTCTATCCCACGTTTACTATCAAACACGTTTAAATGCATTACATTTCAGTGTAACCCAGTAATTAATATAAACACTGGATACCCACAAACAACAATAATCGAACTGCTTTAGAATGATAAGACAATACATACCTCTCAAAGCAGCTCTACTTTTCATGCATATCATTATATTTTCATAATAACGGTCTAACCGGGGACAGGGGTCGCAAATTATCTTGAGCTATAAACCCTGCATTCAAAGCACCTATTCCAGATTACTATGACCATGTGTACATGTAACCTGTTATAATGTTTATTGTATTGTCCCTGATAAATAAACAAGGAAAAGAATTAAAAATAAAAATAATTACATTAATATGTTATTTACACCCAAGATCAACAATACAAGACACTCACCACCTACACATACTGTATCTACTCAAGTGTTTTTCCAAAAATGGGCAACAAAACATGCAAATAGTCAGTTTTGAAAACATGACATATATTTTCTTGTGTCTTGAGAGTGAGATTTGTGCACATTGTAAAGTAATGTTGTAAATAACGTAGTGTAATTTGTGACAGTACGTATGTGTGCTCAGACAGGAATATCTCCTGTGTCAACAAAATTATCTCAGAAGTTATTTATAACAACCACTAAAATGTGTCCAGACAATGTAATACAATCTGCACAACAGCAGCCAACTCAAATTGATGGCATGGAATGTGCATTTATACGGGACCAAAGTGAAACTAGAACTTTGGTTTTCTATTACAGAAGTACAGGAATATTAGCCTGCCCGACTATTGCTCTCAGCTCAATTTCTTTTCCCTGAGATTACAGTGTTGAAACCCTGTTCGCATTAGCTTTCCCACAGCCACCCTGCTGGCGGCCCAATCAGTGTTGGTTAGTGAGATGACGTTGACGTCAAGCGTGTTTCTAAATGGTGGTAGAGCTAGATGAGGCGATTAAAACAATTGTAGCAATTCCGATTGGTTCAGCATTGTCCAATGGTTTCAGAATTAACCAGAGGTCTATGCAAAGTAGGAAGAAACGATGGAGCGTGGCGTTACACCAGGTTACAGGGATATTGTCATGCTCTACAGAACGTCACAATGTTCATTCCTGTTGTTAAGACAGCAAGTTGCCAGTTTTAAAATAATTGAAGCGATATCATTGTTCACAAATGTTATATTGCTAACTTAGTACTGTAGTAGCACCATGATGGGCTTGGATACAGCATTGTAACTCCTTTGGATGTTATGAGAAACCAATAAAGAACGTAAAAGCACTTTCAGCAGCACAAACAGAACACCATGACACCGGCGCTTGTGATGTCAAGGACTCATGGGAAGTGTAGTTGTAGTTTTGTTGTAGTTACTTGTGCCTAACTATAATGCACCTGCAGCCAGCCCGACAATGAAAACCAAGAACCGAGAAGTTACTGTAAGATTACAACACACACCGATGGACTGGGATATCATTCATTATCTTCTCAGGACACCATTACTCTACTTGAACTTTACATAGAAAATAGTTGCTACACTAATTGCATGGTCATTCTTGCTAACTCAAGCTCAAATCAAAACATGTGTGAGGTGAGTGCCTCACACATCAAAATTGTGAAAATTGTGAAGCACTGCTTTGTTGATACAAGCAGTGTTCGCAACATTGTTTACGTTACCATTTAGGGAGCCAGGGCTGTGTAGAACTATCATATTATTTTTTCAACACGCACAGAAAACGGTAAACTAACGAAATGCGAGGAGATATTTGTTGAATTTGAAAAAATGCTTACATTTAGCTTGCAATAGCTGACTATACATTTAACGTGTAGCTTCACACCAGCTCTGAGTCTGACTCCACCCATTGCACAACCGTGTGAAATGCTAAAACATAAAGGAGCTGGAGAGCTGAGAGGAGGGGCTAAGAGGGACAGGGTTGGAAGCCAACAAGGACCATGGGCGATTTTAATAAGATAAAACGCATAGAGACATTTTCAACACATGATCCTGATTTTTATAAAAACGAATTTAAATTAATTTTGTCAATATTAACACTAAGCATTGATGCGTCTTATCACAGTTCAGTTCTATTGTTAAATTAAGGGTGCAGTTTAACATATCATGTACTACATTTAAGCCCTGCTATTGCGTAACACTAGTCCATGTAGCTAACAGGTGCTAATGTGTTGTGGAAGGCTCAGAAGGAGGCAGGGGAGTGTCACATCAAGATCCCCGTGATCACCTTCGACTCCCCGGACGAGGAGATGGAGGACTGGGAGGAAGGGTCGGGGTCAGAGGATGAGCTCACCCCACAACCGGCCCAGACGCCGAACCCCATTGAAGAATTACACCTGTGTAGGGAAACGACCAGTTCTGAGTCCACCACCTTGGAACACAGATACCAGTATCAGGAACACCGGAGCTCGCAGCTGACCACCGACACCTCACCTAGCCCACAGCTGACCCACGACAACAGCTCGTCGGGCATCGACGTCCACTCGCACCCCGACGACTCGGATGCGGCAGACATCAATGTTGACGCGGACGGCTTCCTGCGGCTGCCTCCGCCGGCACCCGGCCGCTACGGGCCAGGGGGCAGGGCCCACATCCGGGGGCTCAGCATAGACAGCGGAAAGGATGCCGTGTTGCTGGCTCAGCGGCTTCACAACACAGTATGTTGGCTCTCACTTTGTTGGCTCTCACTTTGTCCTGTGTTTGTAACCGTGAGCTCTGTTTCATCAGGCAAGACATTAGTCTTTTATTCTGTTTATAGCCACCAATAAAGCGCCAATTCACACATCAACCCGTTTGTTTGATTGTTCCTTCTGTCATCCATCTGTGCATCCAATCCAGCTACCGGTCATCTATTTTCTTTTTTACAGGTTTACATATCAAATTATATGTTCTGTTCTATCTATCTATCTATCTATTTATCCATCCATCTATCCATCCATCCATCCATCCATCCATCTATCTATCTATCTATCTATCTATCTATCTATCTATCTATCTATCTATCTATCTATCTATCTATCTATCTATCTTGCACACGGTATCAGCTGGTCTCTGTCCCTGTTGTCCACCAGAGCACCTTGACAACCTCCAAGTCTGACCTGGAAGCCAAAGAGGGCCAGACGCCCAACGAGTCCAGCTTCCTGGAGTTTGTGTCCCTGCTGGGCTCCCTCGGCATCAGAGGGGGCGGGGCTAGTGCACAGGAAGAGGAGCGGCCAGAACACAGAGAGGAAGTGGAAGGCAAACGACAAGGTGACTAATTCAGATTCATCGGTGGAGTCTAAATGATGTTTGGAGCCCGTGTTAGGTGAAACATTTACAAATGTGTAAACACACGCTCAACTATGGGCGCGCACGCACACACACACACACGCACGCCTACACGCACGCACATACACGCTCTTCTCCTGGGAGAAAAGTTAGTTTGTGCAAACATGATCATTTATTGATGTTTGTTTATATGTATGAAATATGAATGTCTGCTCCAAGATCACATTATCAGTATTGACATTGTTCTGGTCAAGCAATAACACACGAGATGGAGTGCGTTAGACTGAATATCCACACGGCTATGTGTCGGTCGTAGGTACGAGGCCGAAGATAATCACAGACCTCAAGTGTGTTATTGCTTTTATACAACACTTCAACACGTGCATTTAATTTGTAAATAATAGTAACAGAAAATAATTTGTTTGTTTGTTTATTTTAATGATTAATTTGGCTCCACCAACACAAATAGTCCCGCAACTATACTTCTAAACTTCTATCAACAGTCTCTGGTTCTGTGTCGGCAACTACGTGGCTGGGCTGTTACCAAGCAAAACATAAACTGCTAGCTTGTTACATACATTTTCACATTTCATCTACATTTGCCTGTTTCCATTCATCACGTAGCCAGTTAAGTAAAATCTGTTGAGTCACTCGAACAACTTATCAGAAGTGTGTTGTTTTTTGAATTAGCAGCTGTTATTAGGATAACACTGGTAAAGTGGAGTGATACATGCACAGTTAAAAGTCCCAGTGCGTTAGACTGAAATATTGGCACTCATGGAATGCCTCTCGTCCAATCAGATCACTTGGTCGGAACTAACTGTCGTATAATGTTCAATAACCGGTTCTGCTCCCAGAGGATCTGGGGGAGGCCCCCAAGCAGGACGAGGTGCTCCCTGAGCCACATGCTGTGGGCAGGGTGAGGGGGAGACCCACACCCCCCAACAGTCTCCCTACGAACACACTGCAGACAGCGATGCCAATGCGGATTCCCATAGTCTCTCCTGACAGGTACACACATGCACACACACACACACACACACACACACACACACGCACACACACAAACAAATGCACTCACATGCACGCACACATGCACTCACAGTACACACACATACATACTGTACACACACACACATACACACACTTGCCTCACATGCACACGTGCACACACAGATGCATACACTCACCTCTCATGAAAACACACGCACACACCACGCACGCACGCGCGCGCACACACACAAGCACACACACAGGCACTTTGTATGCTGAAACCAACAACAGTGAAATTAACCATTTACATGTACAGTATTTAGCAGCCAAAGCAAATTTACAATTAGTTAATTTGTCAATTGTTGAACATATATCAATAATTAATATCACTCAATTCACAGAAATTATTAATAAAGCCTGTACTGTATTTAGTCTTTTTGATATTAATAATAAATAACAATAAAGTGCTTACAGTAATACAATAATATAAAGTGCTGATGTAAGAGAAGAAAGGTTTGTTTTCATGTAAAGTTTATGTGTTTATCATTAGGCTCAGGCAAAATTATAAAAAGCAAATCATTAGCTTGGTAAATTTGAAAGAAATATCATCCTATGAAGTCCAATATCGTTCGTATTACTGCAAAATGTAATAATGTTTTTCATGCACCTTTATCCTCTTATCATAAAATGGTTGGTAGCCCATGGGAAATTAGACTTTGAGACCCCTGCTTTAAGACACAGTAGCTTCCAATTCCTGTGGCCTTGGATTAGGTTTCTGTCTGTGTGTCACAATCCCAGTCCCCAGACAGACAGGGAGAAGGACCCAGACTACGATTCCCTGCCCTCCCAGACCTCCCAGTCAGAGAGCTCCATGTTGCAGGTTATCTGCCGGCCAGAGGCCACAAACAAAGAAGATGCTTACACCTTCCACACAGTCCACAGTGAGTAGTGCAGTGCGGTATTTGACGGTTTGTTTGCTTTATTTGTGTATTATTCGATAACATAAACTTACACAAGATGAAAAGACAGACAGTCTTTTATTACGGTAATCAAATTTATCAAACAAACTATATTTACAAGGTAGGCTACTTATAGATATATACATATGGTTTGTTTGATACATTTATTTGTGTAAATACAAACTGACAATAGCTAATGTTGTTACTGTTGAAGGTTGAAAGACCACACTGTTAGTTAAAAGGTATTTCAAGGGAGGGTCACTGCCGTTGTCAATTAATTTCTGACTATTCTGTACACCGACAACAGAACGATGCTTCCACAACACACGTTAACGGCTCAAGCGAACATAAACTGCAATAAATAACATGCTATGTGCAATGTGCTAGTCACGCCCACAGCCATCTACTGTAAAGAGAGAGTTGCGTCAACTCCGTCAGTCAGTCTTCAAAAGAAGACGTTAGCCACAAATACTCAAAGTACACCATGCATTTATTTACTAGTAATTACCAAAAAAAATTGTTATATACAGTATCTGTATATATTCAAAATGCCCACCAAGCACTTTCGCGTCTCCATGAACCATGTGGCCGCTGAAATATTCGAACTTCCGTTGGCGATTCTCTCTTTCCATGGCTCTGGCCACGCCTATAGCACTGAGGTTGCCTCCAGTGAGGATTGTGTGTGATGTCGTCTGACCAGGGGACCGGCCTCGTAAGCTGTATGCAGAGAGAGCTCTCAACCTGCCCCTGGGGGCTGACCTCATCACTGGTAAC
>JAODUK010057047.1:0-18258 GCA_027564635.1 Typhlichthys eigenmanni
GTGGCTCGGGAAAGGGAGGTTTGGGGTCCCCTGCTGAAGCTGCTGCCCCCGCGACCCGACTCCGGATAAGCGGATGATGATGGATGGATGGATGGGTAGCTGTGAGAACCGCCACGGGGTACATTTGACCCGTGGAGGTTTTTCAATTGTACATGTTTTAAAAATATATTGAAGTCCCCCAGTTTTGGACTTTTACTAAAATGGTGTTGTGTTGCACTTCATATTGTTAAATACAATCCAGATAAAAAACACAAGCATTTATACCTATAACCGCCACACTGGGTCAGATTATTAAATTATCATTATGCATTATCAAAATGCATATATTTTCGCCAGGTTTCTTATTTTTGCGCAGCCGCCTTTTACACATTTTATGTTGCTAGGGGACGGTACACAAGTGTGTGATCGAAATCTACATCATTCATACCAACACAGGGTCCGCTGGCCACACACCACACACAAAGCATAACATTTGAAGAAACCACTTTTGTCTGTCTGATGTTGCAGTCAGAAAATATACACTGGCTGAAGCGGAACAGCAAGTAGCCTATACGAGCATCCTTGGATGTGACACTTAAGAGTTGAATGCGCTTCTTTGTGAGGGGTGCATACTGGGGAAATAACAGTGAAATGGAAAGTATATGGTTCGAAATACATTTCTAATCTCAACACTGTCGAGTGTCTGATTTCGGCAGACCCTGGGCTTCCTTTCTTATGATGAGGAGACGACACACGACGGACTCATCACTGCAATAATGATTGAAGTGTGGGGGAGATTCATACAGAACTGCATTTTATGATACAAACACGACTGATGTGGACGAACAGCTGTTCCCAACTACAGCAAAGTGCCAGTATCTTAAATTAGCCGAACAAATGTGATCTTTGCTTGCAGAAGTTTAGAAAGTAACACAAGCAAAATACAACTAACACATTTTAACCACATTAACGATAGCAGACGACAAGCACAAGTTGCACAACACTAGCGTGCACACAGAAGATTGCATTCTATCCTGTAACCTTAGTCCCATCAATAATAACCTGGGTGTTTTTGCTTTTGTATGGTAGGTACAAAGTCGAAATGCTTCGGTTGTATTTTAATTTGGCGTTGTAAATTGTACATATCACTTGCGTAGTCCAAAGCACCATTTGGAAACTATTTTACTTGAATGTCATTGAAAACCCAAAACCTGCGTCAAACAACCTTTGGTCTTTCAAATGGAATCCTGCTCACAAATAAAATAATTATGCCCAATTAATTATGGTATCAGCACCTATGCTCTGCAATTGTACATTAGTCCAGCTATTATTTGTGGTGTGGGTCTTAAGATGCCCTTATTACATCTGTTTCATATAAATTGGTGCTCCCATCGAGGCTGCTTGAGAAACTAATAGGAAATTGAGACCTCTCCACCCTGTACTGATGAAAGAAACTAATCTCAAACCATACAAACGAGAATTGATTGACAGGTTAATGGTACATCACTTCAATCTACCATGCAGCTATGTGTTAAGATAAACCAATGGCATCATTCAGCATAGTAAAACACCTAATGTGAAAAGTGTCACATAGAAAATTTAATATAATACTCAACCTGTCCTTCCTGACCAAACAGTAAACAACAAACACTTATGTTATTTACTTATTTTTAATAAGAAAGTACACATTTTGTGCTGGAGGAAGTCACTATAAAACATATTTCTCACTGGCCGTTGATACTTATATGCTGAGTACACGGCATATAATATAATGTTCTATGTTAAATGGGATTGCTAACCCCTGTCTGCTCCAGATTAATTTTATATTTATAAACCAGGTAGATAGAATACCAATGTGGTTACTGCAGGCGATAAGGGCAAAATGCATTTAAATGAGATTAGTCAGAGAGAAAGGGAGAATATTTGTTTGGTCTTCTGATAGCCCACAGTCTAATCCACAGCAAATACTTCCACAGTTGTCACACAACTGGAACTAAAAGGGGTTTCCTTGCATTGCTACAAGAAATAGCATTACTGCACAAACTGCCCATGTCTGCCACAAGCTTCCATTGCAGATTTTCCCTTGATGTAAACAAGTTCTTCAGAAAACCCACAACTCTATGCATGAATTATTTATTTGAGCCTTAATGAGGTTCACAACCTTTTCTGCAAAAGTAAAAACATATAAATATATAATACGGTATTGTCTATTAGGCTTTTTTGCCAATTTTATGATTACGTGATTTCTAAGAAAGAAATATATGGCTCAATTTATAGTTTAATGCTGAATTTTGTTTTAGTTTATTTTTCAGGATATAGACATACATTTATGCATATTACTGAGCCACTGGCTGCTTATTTGTAATGATACCAGGTAGACAGGAGAGTGATGGTTCCAATTGCGGAGTGCACATCGTATTTTGTAATGGAAAAATTACAAAATTGGCAAAATTCCGTAATCCAAAAACAGGTAATAATCCAAAAACACAGCATGAGTTAGAGGGGCTAGAATCGAAGTACGTATAGCACAATGACGATCAGAACACGAGTAGACTAAGGGCAAAGGTACAGAAAAGGAATAGGCAAATCGAATAAACAAAGAATGAGCACTATAGGTCAGAATTTCAAGGTTATCAATCTAGGTTTAAAACCTCTTCATCACTAGCTCCTTGGATACATGTTTTTCACATAAAAGCATGCTCATACATTAATTGGTGTCAAATGAAGCCTGTAAATCTCACATATGTAATTTTGGTATTCAACTGTAGGAAGCACTTCAGATTGATCTTGCAGAAGATTTTTTATATATACACATACACACTTATGTAATCCAGAAAACAAGGAATAAAATATGGAAACACTTAATTTAATAAATGATGATTAGATTTTTTGTAATCATGAAAACAAACAAAACATGTTCTGGTTCACTTAAAACTCATCTGATCTACCACGGCTCAAGGAAGACCTATCTCTCTACAAAAACATGCTGACATTCTTTTCATGCCTTCCATTGTTTCTTCCCAAGATAACTGATAATGTGTTTAGCACTCGCCGTGCTAGAGAGTTAAAACAGTTTAACTTCAACAAAATATGTAAAAACATTTTTTACAGTTATTGTACATAACAACAAGGTGGAGGTAATAGTTATTATTTTCTCATCGGAAAAATGTATAATTTCAAGTGATGGTAGACCTTTTCGCACCAGACATAAAAAACATCACAGAAATGCATCAGATTGATATTTCCAGGAAAGTCAAATCAGGACTAAAACACATGATTCTATAGGCATTCTATTTTTCATTCTTGCATCATACAAGATAGAGTAAAATATGTATTTATACTGTATATCAGGTATATCATTTATGTAGTTACATCTACTATAATAGTTTACAAAGTCAAAAAATGAATCAGGCATTATATATGCTTGGTGATCCATATCTTCTTGTTTGATCCACAGCGGGATCACTGCACATATTCTATATATCTATATGTACACATTAGCATACTGTATGTAGGGATCCATGGTGCCCCACTGTTTAGGATATAGCAGGATCTATGCCCGAGGATCCGCAGGATCTACGTCCGCGTGGACTGTCATTCAACTCCAAAAAAACTGTTCGCACGGACATGTGCACGTTGACTGCAACAGCCTGAAGCCCACTACGGACAGCATTGAATGACCTACTAAGCTCTGACCTACAAGTGGGTGTTCTAGGCCAGGGGGTATAAAAACTTTTTTCCAGCGAATATCGTAGTTAAACCAATATTGTTCACAGGAAATGTGTGCACAATCGTAGTTATCACTAAGTCAGCACTTTTGTTTTGTATACAGAAATAGCGTTCCTGTTAAGTACGCTTGCACGTTGAGCGAGGCCAGGTATTTGGTAGTATGCCGTGGCCTTTAAGCCTGCAAAATACTTGCTTTCAACTACACAGACGCATACGCAAGATGGCTACCACACGTATCGGGCGTGTATCCTGCGTTCCTTTGGAGTGAAGTTTCAGAAATTAGCGCTATGCATGCGCATGATGCAATATACAGCAGCACATGAACGTCGGGGCAGTAAGTCAGGATCGGACAGACAGATCTCCAGAACAGTAGTCTCTAAACAAAAAACAATGGTGCGAGGTTTAAAAAAACAAAAGTTAGTGAGCTAGTCCATAATTACCAATATCTATATGATGTATACATGCTGCTCAACATTTGACATGCTGGTTGTTGTTGTTGTTGTGGACATTCTGAGGTAATAGTCAATATTCAATTGTATATTGTTGTAATATTGTTGTTATTATGGTTTTGGCCAGGGAAGTTTCGGCCCTGATCTGCCACCTACAGTACTGGTTATATTTTAAATCCTCCAAGCACATGCAAGATACGCAGGAAAGCATGTGAGCAATGCCTTCCGCGATGCAGCCACTTATCTACATGTACAATTTGCACAAAAGCAAGTATATTAGGGCCTTTAGGCTTCAAACACGTTGTCATTGACATCCAGCAGTCACCACACAATGAATCCAGGCAGCTCCTCCAGATGGCTTCCAAACCTTACCTGGCAGTATCTGGGCTTCCCCCTGCTCCTGTACATGCAGTGGAACCCACATCTACCCAGGAAGAGAGGAGAATGTAGCCATTGTGGAGACAGGTTCAACATTACAGTTATATTATTATTTTGTCATGCATGTCATGGTTTGTGTCCAACCATGACATGCTTGGCCACACGATATGACACTGTGCTCCCTCACCGTGCCAGCAATTATCATTTCTGTAATCAGTTGCTAGGAGTTGTTTACTTCTTGAAGTGTCCATCAATATGGAGTTGAAAGCATCGTGGCACGCTAGTGACACGTGTGATGATTCTCATTTTATGACAGTTTGTGTATCTAAATTGTTTTCTATTAAGATCGAGATTGGTTTTCTGTGTTTTCATTAACTGAAAATTGGAAACTGTCTGGCAAAATTTACCGAGATATCTACTTAGACGTTGACAGATGATATTTCATCCCAATCAATCTTTCTGTTTTGAGTACAAATGCATAACCATTTTTCCAGTCATCTTATAAAAGGAAGTAATTTTTTGTAAATGTATTCAGTCTTTTTAAATGGCAATTCTCACTGCCTGACCCCAACTTGTTTACTTGAGCGTGTGATTGAAGATATTTAACTAATTAGCCATTAGAAGGTGAACGACTATGTGTTGATGCGAGCACGAAATGCAGCTGCAAGAACTTTTGTGTGAACAATAGCTGCCCATTGTCCAGACTACATTTTCCATAAGTCTCGTTGTCTCATAAAGAGCTACTGCTGATCTTATACCAGTAGTAGAGTGATTATGGTGACAATTCAGTAAAAAACATGAATGTGTATGTATTTATAATATCAATCAGACTTTATACCATGAATTAATCCTTTTTTTTAGACAATCATTTAAAAAATTTTGATGGAAAGGACTGCTATGGTTTCATTTTATTTTGCCAGTTGCATCAAAAAATATTAAGACTTAAAGGACTCATATACGTACATCTTAGAGGACATGCTATTGTATTACCATTGTTCCGAGGATGATGCATCAGGTATGTCATTTTATTACATCACAGAATACAAATGAACACTATGTATATGATATGGATCATGGGCGTAGATTCTGTTAGAATTTGAGGGGGACATATTAAGCAGAACATTTTGAGAATCAAACACTTCATTTTCTGCATTCTTGTGAATTATTATGGAACAATTTCTGCCTTTTCTGCATCAATGTAGGGTGGAAATGTCTATTTATTTAAAGGAAAACATTAAATACATGAACCTTGGCACAATTCAAAATATATGGAATTTAATGCAGTAAGGGTAATCAAACATATGTTTGTTTATTTAGGCATGGGCCTATTTCATATTTTTCAACACACATGGCATGATAAAGCCTCAAGCAATTTAATACGCTCATGGGCTACTATGATATCTTTGGGCAGCCCCAGTTTGTCTTTCATGTTTGTATTGATAGGGGGACATCCCCTAACTTGACGTGCCAGAGGAATTGTTGTCACAACTGTATTTGGGGAGCCGTATATTGAACCTTGTCGTTTTTTGCTGTCGGCACACCTAAACCACGCCCGTATAGCTACTGTATCAACACGATGCTGATTGGAATGTTCTGTTGCTAGTACTCGGACACATTAAAAATGATTCCTAGGCTTTCCAGACTGATTCTCACAGGAAATTAAACTGAATCTCGTGAGAGCAGGATGGTCTCGTGAGGCTACACATCCCCTTCATCACCCCTGAAATCTACGCCTATGATATTAATTACTGTAATTGACATTATTTTATGGTAAACCCATTGAGACATGCATGTGAACTACTACACAACTTGACAGAGAAACAGACATACCCTATAATATAGGGTATGTCTGTTTCTCAGGCAAGTACAGTATAAGGCCTATACTGTACATCAGAATGCAAGACATGCAACATGAGAGTGGGAGAGATGGGGATCCAGGTAGGTTACAGAGAACTGTGGAGGCAGCTGCTGCATAGATCTGACACCTTGTGACTTTTTGTTTGTTTGTAACGTTTAGCAGAAGTGCATAGAGAATTACAATGAATGCAATGGCAAAGAAAAATATAGGTTCTTAGATCTGACACTACAAAGACGACATGATGCAGCTTATATACCGTATACAGTGTGTGTGTGTTTTGTCGGTGCGTGCAGCGATGTTTTGAATGTCTGTGCTTCCTTGCCTTTAAGTACTGGCCTCATTCGCCTGATGGGGAAAGATTTTCCTGACATTAGTGAAACTATATTTACCCTCAAGGCCTTTAGACATAATCTCTTCCTTCTACGCCTCTACTTAGAATTGTTAATATAAAATATCATCCTAATGCACCTCTCTTTTTTAATTTAACCCGCAATAACACCAAGGATTTGAATATTGTCTTGACAGAAACAAGTTTGCAGAAGAAGTTAGGTTTGTTCTGTTGTGTGTGTGAGTTGTTCAAATTGTGTGTGAAGATTTGAGTTGTTCCAGGAATACGCTAAGCAATCAATAAATACTGTAATGTTGGCCTTGTTAGTGTGTTAGGGAACAATAACTATTTTACTACTGTTTGTACAACAACTGTATTGGTAGGAACCATTACAGAACATTGAACAACTTGCTTTTATATTCTCACCTACCTATGTTTGATGTCTTTAGCAATATTGCATTTTTATGTTTTTGTTTGTGTTGGATGCCTGGGAATATAATTATCTACAGTAGATCAGTGTCTAAGAAAAACCTGATCAAAATATATGTTGATAGATTTTCTCCCTGTTACTCTAAAAATACAGTACATGATCAATTTGGAGGCTTAACCCCCATATCCATGAATCTCTGTTTAGGTTGCTGGGAAGAGTACATGCACAGTATACCCAATTTTCAAAATGCCTCTAGGCCCTATTTACAGTTTTGTTCCTGCAATTCTGATTGCTGTGTTAACACACTAACACAAATTATGTACCTACTGTACGTTAGCAAGCGCAGCATTTTATGTTGGATGTAGCCTAGTAAACTTGCGACTGGTCACATAAGCGCTTGGCACCACCCTCTAAACTTGGCATTTACAGCGCGAGTAGTCTATGTTCCAGTCTTATCCATAAGTTGCAGCGCCTGAAAGCAATGGAACAGCAGACTCAGAAAAAGAAATACAAATTTTACGATCATGAAGTAGACCTATTTATAAATAGCCTACTTGCATGTATCGTCTAATCTAGAGATAATGGGTGTAATTCTACCCAGTGTTGCCAATTTAGCGACTTTGTCGCTAGGTTTAGCTACTTTTCATACCCTCTTAGCGACTTTATTTCTAAAAAGCAATTAGCAGCAAATTTAGCGACTTATTCAGACCAGGGAAAAGGTGAGAAATATTTAATTTTAATGTATTTTAATATGCTGCTTAGAGTAATCACAGTTCAGCAGCGCTGGATTCTCTCCATCTCCTCTTGTGCCCTGTTCAGACAGTCAGTAACTTGTGTGTGTGGAGGGGCCAGCAGGAGGATTCAAATTAATCCGTGATGACGACATCGATATGCAAATGAGCGCATGACGCCATTTGGCGACTTCTAGTGAAAAGCCAGTGCTAGCTACTTTCATTGGAAAATAGTTGGAAACACAGATTCTACCCCAAAATAATCATTTTGGGTGACAATAAAATGTAAATGAAAGAACTGGAATAAACATGCATTTTAACAGCACACAAGCAACTCAATAATTTGTCTCTCCATGTCCTGTGTCTTCGTCTTGCTCGGTTGAATCTTGCTGTTTCTTGCTTTCCCTGTTCAAAGAAACACACTAACTGGGAAAACACTTGCTTTTCAGAGGCGCAGAAAAAAGCACAACTTGCAATCCTGTGTTCCTGCGTGCTGTTCGTACATACAATGCTATGTTTTAGGCACAAAGTGAGACGAAATTATGCAGGTGAAATTATGCAGGCGCTAACACGTTAGCACATTAGGCCCTTTGTGTGTTACATTGTGTGTTACATTTTATTTAAGTACGCCTTTCAAGACACTCAAGGACATCTTGCATTACAAATTCAAAGAAACATAATATAAATACATCTGACTAAAACATGAGCATACATATTACAAATAAATAGAAGATACAAATAAAAAAGTGTTAAGGAAAGGAGACTGAGCAGATATTTCAACTAAAAATGTGTTTGTTGTGGTCAGATATGGGGAGGTCAATACTGGAAGGAGAAAATAGTTATAAAAAACAATCAGAGCTTGGGAGCCAGGGAGTTTAAAAGCAAGGCATTCAATTTTACTGTAAGCCAGGGGAAAGTACATTAACATTTGGCTTTCAGCCTTCAGCTTGCCCAACCCCGCACTCGATCGCGTACAGTAGTGCGCGGTTGGAAGATGTAAACAAAGCAAAGTGAGTTTGTTGTTAAACTCTGGAGTGTGGAGGGTCTAATTGTCAGAGGGAGCGCACATCAATCGGATCCGCAAACAGGAACCTGGCAAAGCACGTAATGTCCATGAACCGTCGGACGAGGACCGCGAGGGGCGACACTCCGAGGAGAGCCGCCAGGCACACGCAGTTGTGCGTGGTTGAGAGATGTAAACAAAGCCAGGTGGGGCGGCTGTAGGAATCCGACAGTGTCCGCTATTAATATTGATATCAAAATAAATTACATTGTAACCAAATATATTGAGCCAATGTTAAATAAATAACTTTCTTATAAAATGTGCAGAATTTTAAAGGTGCCATTTGTATAAAATGTCCATATTTTCCAAACCATTAAGGGTCAGTATTTCACCAGAATATTGCAGTGTCGTTAGTTCACCCTCAAGCAGTAGTAGCTAGAGGATTCTGGGGCCCCTGAAAAAAAATGTATGTGGGCCCCGGACCGCCCTCCACCCATATAATACACTGTACGGTGTATGACAACTTCCTCACTGGAAAGTCGTCGAGCTTACAAGGGTATAGAGCGTAACAGTGTAGTTCCGGAAGAAAATCTACAATAAATTTTCTCCATTGACTTTTCGGAAATTTGGAATTAGCGGCATCCTCTAATTTGATAGAAAACCGTCCCATTGATTTGACACATTGTACATTAACCAAGCGTCTGGTGGATGTTTTAATAGACGCTCAAATAAATAATTGCCGAAAATATGTGGCCCATCTACAGTTTCTCTTGTTTAAATCTGGCCCTTGAATTTTTAATTGAATAGCCCTAGTTTATGGGATGTGCAGTTCCTTCACTCTTAAAGTAAATTATGTAGACAGTCTTGTACCTTTGCCTTTTTGCAATTTAGATTTAATATGTTTTGCTTCGAATCCAATTGTTTATGATCACGATCATTCTCATAGCTGGATGGCTTGGTTCCAGGCTTAAAAGTCTTTATATAAGGATTTTGCGAAAAGTTAGTGGAGAATATAAATGGGAAAAGTATTTCCGACACCAGAGCCCCCAAAAAAGTGAGCTGTTATGTATGTATCAGAAGTTCAACACAGGGTTGCTTATGTGACGTAGTGCTAATGAATGGAAGAGGCTGAGACTAATAGACCTTTTTCACACTTCCATGTATGTTGCACCAGAAGTGGTCATAACAGGGTTAGAATCTTTGGATTATGCACTTCATAGTAGAACCTCAACTTTATGAGTCTCCTCTCTTTTTCTCATTTACTTACTAGCAGCATAGCACCTACTATTAGCTCTTACTATACCTGCTGGCCTTGTACCACACCTTACCTTAAATACACCTTAAAAACAATAGGCATAAACTATAAATCAATTGTATTAATAAATCAAATATTGCACTGTGTATCATACTTTACAATGGATTGACAATCATAACAGTAGCACTGTTGCTATAACAACGTTACCTTCATGCACATCGGTTTCATAATAGCTTATATTCTTGGCTTTATCTAGCTTTTCCTTCAGTCAATACAAATTGGTCAACCATAGTATTATCTGGGGTGGATCTTAAGGATTTTTGGCACTAGCCAGCCGGGCTAGTAGACCAACATTTCTACTAGCTAGGCTAAAATGGTGAAATCATACCTTTGATACATTAACTACATAAAACAATGTATGTTTGACTGGAAACATCAATAATCTATTTGAAAGGCAGCTCCAGAATGTGTTGCACCTACATGTGTTACATGTAAGTCGCTTTGGATAAAAACGTCTGCCAAATGCTGTAAATGTACATTTTGGTCTTGACTTGTAGGCAACTACTCCTACATGATAGTTCAGATGGCTCAGGATAAATGTATAATTACCCAACATCACTAATAATCACATAAACAGTGTGACCTGGTTAATAAGGTACTATTACGGTTTGATATTTATAAATGAATTTGTTACATATTCAAAGTCAATAAAAATGGTGGTGTCTACCTGCTAAGTTTGGCCAGTCTGTTCTACTGTGGCTCAAAGCATTCAACTTGAAGAAACTACTGTATGAGTTTCTATCATATATGTTCATGATCGTTACACCATCCCGACTGTTACATTTTAAGTTTGGCCGCCTTATTTTTATTTTATGTTTGCTTGTTAAAATCATGGGTTGCGCTTTTTATTTTACTTACAAAATTGAATATATGTACAGTTGAAATTTAAATGTTTGGCCCTCTCCTTTCCTATTCAATAGGCAAAACAATATGTGTGAGTTGTTTAATGCCCAAGACATAACACAGGAACTTTTATGAAGGGTAGCTGCCAGTCAATAAATATACATTATATAGCCTGCAAGAACAACAACAACAATACATTGGATCTCCCTACATTAAACAAACACCTTGTTTAGATGCAAGCTTGGCCATGCATGGCAATACCAGTATTCACCAGTGTATATTTGCCTTCACGCTAATGTACTGTATCTCACAATGAAAATGACCTGCAGTCACTGTGGGGTTGTGGTTAATGCAGCTTCTTGTGGCAGCCTGTGAAGCTCATAACCCTATCTGAAGAAACACTGAAAATATCTTAATAAATGCCCACTGCATACTGTACACAGGTCTTCCTTTTAAAAGCAGCAAAAGGTGCTGCCTTGCCCATGTTGCATCCAAATGACTAGGTACATCTGATTGGCTTGATGTACATCTTCTTGGATGTATTAAATCCTACAATTTGTGAAGGTCTAATTCATAATTGACATCTTATCATTTGATGCGCCCTCATAACTTATTGACTCATCCTAATCTACAAGCTCTACACATAAACTGGTCTTTAAAATGAGTTTAGAAATTGAGTGGATAGAGTGGGTAGAAAATAAGTATTCTGTATTTAAACAGTTTAAAGAATAACACATATTTAGATGAATCATCACAGAACAACATGAACAACCCAGGACACACCCTGTGTAGCAGTTAGGCCGTCGGGGGTGTTAGTCAGCCCATTAACATCAGCATGAATGTCACCTGAATGACAACTACTTGATATACATATACTGTATGCTGCAGTATACTGCAGGAGGAGGAGTCATTAAAATGGAGGAGGAAAAAAATCTAAATAAAAACACATGTCCATCACCTGAAATTATTTGGAAGGTTGTGTACTCTGCCTGTCACACTAAGACTGCATTTTATTGTCTCTCTCTCTCTCTCTCTCTCCCTCTCTCTCTCTCTCTCTCCCTTATATCAGATTTGGCAGTGCAGAAAACCACATAAAACACCAAATAGCCTTCTGGACAAAACAGTAAACATCTGACCAAGCAACATAAATCTGACCAACACATATAGACTATAAAACAACATGGCCATGTGCAAGTGAGGATATACAGTAAGAGAGGAATGAGTGGCTGTGTATAATGTCAGGCCAGTAAGGTCACACACTGTGTGAATGTCCCAGGCAGGAGTCAGCTATGTGCACAGTAAGGCTGTGTTAAGGCTGGTGCACAGTAACCATGCACGTCCTTGGTTACAAAACTGTATAGGCTCTTACATTGCTTTCAGTGACCTCACACCTCCTCACCCTTACTCTTGGACAAATATAATTTACCTGATGCGCCAGATGGTTTGTTACACAGAGTGGCTGCCTGGGCCAACTGTCACATTGATGAACAGTGCGACTCGCGTCTTGGGCTGAGAAGTAGAGAAAATTTCAACTTTAATGTGCATCTAAAAAACGCAAAGAAAAGGCGAAGCGCAGCGGCAGGTGCATGCCAGGTGCGCCGTACCATAGGAAAACAATGGTTTTGCTGGCGCCGCGTTTATGGCAACGTGTCGCTGTGTGAATCACTTTGGATTAAGGAGTCTCCTAAATGACATAACTGTAGGCAAATCAAGTCTTTGAGTGTTTTAAGCGCACACACGCACGCACGCACACACACACACACACACGATGCACTGACTTGATTATGCCTAAGTCATGTCTTTTGTCCAAACCCATTGTTTTCTAAACTAACATACGAGTGGTATTAAAAGTAAATGATAGTTCATTAATGGTTAATGTTTATTTTAATTTTTTATTTTTTAAACAACAAACAAAGAGGCAATGATCGCAATGGATTACAATGGATTTTAATTAACCTTTAATTTAGCCTTGCTGCCCTACCCTGCTGTTTAACCTGTATGACAGCAAGACCTCTGCTGCCATTGCATTCATTTTGTTCCATTATTTGCTGAAGTAAATTTACGGCCACCGTAACATCCTTATTGTTGTAATCTTTAATAGAGCTTTCCAATGAACTCAAGACGTTGTGCAGCCCACATATACATGATTTACACAGGGAAATTTAGAATATATATAAAAATCAAAATAACTTTAGAAGTAGCAAGAACCTGACATGTAGGACAAGACAGGATAAATCGCTTTGGGAACACAAAGCCATTGAGAAATCCATCCATTCCAATGCATGATTCTTTGCATTTATATATATACATATATTTCTGCTTCTGACATAAAACGGAGCATAACTATAACAAATGGATGCAGTGGAATGCATGCTTCCTGTGATTCATTGCTCAAACAAGGACAGATTGGTGACTCAATGGAGCTCTTTCCTTTCTGATAAACGAAAATAAATGTTTTCCATAAAGATGACAAGCAGTTTAAAAGCACACTTTTTTTCAGTCTTGTTGGGTTTTGAAGAAGAAAGAAAACAATGAGAAAATAGTGTAATCTTCCCCAGCATTGCTGTTCTCCCACTGGAATATGACGTGGGCTGATTACGCCACGACCATTGGTTGAATTGGGATAGTGTTCCAACACTTGGCCAGGTCACACTCTGTTCTTTCACCTAATCTGTTGGGTCACAGATAATTACTGTAACTTGCGGAAACCTAAGAGGTATACTAGGGATGCACATTTCAAATCGATGATAGATTATTGTTTGTGAAGTGATTTGCTTAACAGTAAAATCGATCCTTGAGTGTTTTGAAAGGCGTCCCATATTTTTTAAATGTTGCAATGTAATAGCTATGTTGAAATAAATCCGATGTAACTATAGGACCTTGACTTCTCCTAAATGTGTGTATTATAATACACTTATAAAATACTCATTCTGACCACTCAACCATGATTTGTATATAATTTGTATATATAAATTCTAATAATAAATTGACCTGTAATGTTATATATATATATATATATATATATATATATATATAAAGTAATTCTGACGTAAGGCTGCACGATTTGACCTAAAATCAAAATCACGATTAATTGAACATTGTACCTCGATTACGATTAATGAACGATATTTTTATTTGCATTTGTTTGCTTTTGTTTGAGTTCTGCTCCATGATGCTTCCATTCAGCCAACTAGATGGGCGGAGTTACGTAAATACACCATAGAACTATAAATAAGGAATGTGTACCGGTGGCCAGCAGGTAGCTATGCAGTAAATTAATCCTCACTCTCCGACACCTCATAGGATGCTCTCGGGACACAGGCCAGGGCCCATGGGTTTTTGGCCTGCCTTGTAGGAGCGTCACTCTGCGTGGGAGATCGGGGTCGATTCCCCGAGGGGGACGGACGATCTCCGTCACAAATGCACATGCGGTAGTATTCAGCAGCTTTTGTAAAAACTGACTATTTCTAAATCGGGCTCAAGCATTTTCATGCACTTGTCAAAAAAAGTTACTTGTCTGGAAAATAGTGGCATTTTATATTGTGAATGTTTGAAGGCGTTGTTATAAGCCATTGTTTACCACGTCTGAATGACATCTGGATTCCATTCTATCCGGTGAGAAGAACAACATCACGGACGATCACGGTTAATTTTTATCCTTTTTATAAGGAAAAATCCAGAAAGTACAAGGTGTGGTTTAAATGGCAATAGTTTTGGGAGTGAGAATTAGTTAGGCTACCTATAGGTTAATTATCTTAAGTTTAGAGTGTGATTTTCCCATAATATCAATTTTGTGGTGTCATATATTTTGTTTTTTCCAAAGCCAAAAAATGAAATAAAATGTATTAAGACCAATTGCTTTGGCGTTGCATTGTTGACCAATATCGTGCATTTTGAAAAAAATAAAAGAACAAAAAGCTACAGAACACTGCCACAAGTTCTGATTTTTATCCTGGTTGCTGTTTAGTAACATTATTTCGATTCATTGTGGCAATCTCTTAACATTGCCTATTTGCTTAGAAAACATTAAAATAAATAACACTCCTGTGGCAGTATCATACTGTAACTGTACACACAATAAAATATAATGATTATTAATTGATAATGAATTCGTGTTTTATATCAAGATTTTTACTGGAATGTGCATCTCTTATACAACTATTGACAAATGTAATAAATGTAAGTTGCTTTGGGTTAAAGTGTCTGCTAAATGCTGTAAATATAAATTAA
Source organism: Typhlichthys eigenmanni (assembly GCA_027564635.1). Taxonomy (NCBI): domain Eukaryota; kingdom Metazoa; phylum Chordata; class Actinopteri; order Percopsiformes; family Amblyopsidae; genus Typhlichthys; species Typhlichthys eigenmanni. The sequence goes on from JAODUK010057047.1 coordinate 15,274, forward strand.
TTATGAGAGAGGGAGTATAATTATATTGGTAAAACCTGGACTGGCACAACAGAACATACACAAAAAAACACTGGAACACATGACTAAATAGGCATGGAACTGCAAAGAGCAGTTCCAGATACAGCATGTTACAGCTTATTTGTATTATACACATTTATCTGCACGTTTTTCCATATATGGACATTGAACTATGAGTGTTGAGTGTCCCTCATGTGTCTGTTTTGGCAAAAATTAAGTAATTATATACCAATTATCCAAATTAAATTAAACACTGGCAACGCGGAGCTATATGGCTGCATATGCCTACATGCTACTTGGTGGCATCATTAGGGGAGCACAATGTATCTTTCCACAGTTACGTAGATGACACACAAGTGTACATATCTACTGAATACAACTATTCAGCAGCTATAATCTCCATTACTGACTGCATTTTTACAATAAATATTATTTCTTTAAGATAAATGAGGACAAATGTTGGCCATAAAATACAGAGAAATGTTGACTAATAATCTATGAAATCTAACGCCCTGGAAAAATATGAGGTTACCAGTGTTGTCATATTAGACTCAGATGTAAGCTTCACGTTAACATTAACAATGACAATATAATTTTTCCAACAGAAATATAGCGATTATTTCTAAACTGCAGAAAGATTTATTTATACATTTTTTCAAGCAGACCCGGAGTGCCTACAATCTGGTCAGGATCCGGGAGGGAGATGAGTGGGGAAGCACCACGTCGGGACACTTTTATCTGGTGATGTCTTTTGGACTAGCAAACGCCCCAGCGGTGTGCTAGTCCTTCATGGACGACATCCTCATCTACTCCCCGACAATCCTGGAGCAAGTGGCCCACATGCGTGCTGTTCTGCAGAGGCTCATCGAACACTGACTGTATAACATAGAGAAGAAGTGCATATTCCACCAGCCCGCCGTCTCCTTCCTGGGTTGGGTTACCGCCTTACTCCGGAGGGGACCAGGATGGAAGAGCTGAAGGTGGAGGCTGTTGGGTCGTGGCCGATTCCGTAGACCATGCAGTGTTTTCTGGGATTTGCCAACTTCTACCGCCGGTTCATTAATGGTTACGGCTAAGTCGACGCCTCTGAGGTCGGTGTGGGGGCGGTCATCTCCCAGCTCCATAGCAGCCCGCTGCAACTCCAACCGTGTGCCTACTACTCCAAGAAGCTGTCAGCTGCGGAGAGGAACTACGACGTGGGGGACCAGGAACTACTGGCAGTGAAGTTGACCCTGGAGGAGTGGAGACACTGGCTGGAGGGTGCTCGTGAACCATTCACGGTGCTGACAGACCACAAGAACCTGGAATCCATCCATGCCACTCGGCGTCTCAACCCCCGCTAGGCCAGATGGATGAACTTCTTTTCCCGATTCCGGTTCACCCTCACCTACTGGCCTGGGTTGAAGAACACGTAGGTCAACGCACTTTCCCCCTGCACGAGGGAGACAAGGCGCCGGCCATATACGCTTCCGTGATGCCGGCGGCCTGTGTGGTGGGTCCTGTAAACTATTCTGTTTGTATCGCTGAACTCCGCACGTTACTGTTATTCATTGTTGTAAGGTATTTTCTTTAGTTGTTTGTAGCCCTGTGTGGCAACCTTTTCTTTATTAAACGTTTTGATTAGTATCTTCAGTGTCAGCCTCTTTGGCCGCACTACAAAAAGTAAAAAGTCGTCAGAGAAATACATACAGTACAGTACAGATACCTGAAAAAGCTACTTATGTAGAGTACTTAAGCTTTTGTACGTACTTCCCAGCTCTGAGTATCACTCATACGACTATTTTAGTATGGTACATAAAATTAGAGTAGAACGCCGTTATTCTACTGTCATATACTGTAAACGAAAATACAGTAATACCGTTAAAATACATTACAGAAGATGAGTTGTAAAATAACAGTAAACTGTTGGCAACTCTGCTGCCATTAATTTACTGATAGTTTACAGTGAAATGTGTTACAGCGAGTTTGTACTATCAAGATGAAGCTAAGAGGCTAGTAGTCTTCTAAATATGCAAGCAAATCTGAGTGATTACTAACAAACATGTTTTAGTTGACACTTGTGAAGTGGCAGCTCAATATTCTTCTATCTTCTAATTTATATGTCACACTGCTGAAGGCATTCATTTGTTTATGTATGTATCATTCAACTCTGCATGGCTGGTAACCCAATTAACTTGTCTGTAATCAATCCATGGGTTCTGCCTCCAAGTTTCATAATTCAGATCAGAACAAGGAAGCACAGCTTGAAAATAACGTTTTTGTACTCATGAATATAAAAATAGGAGCAATTAATTGTTTTAATTAATAATCTCCAGTGTGTTGTTGCATAATTATGTAATCAATTAACAAGTGGCACCAACAGTCTTATACTGTATAGCAAAAATGTAACCAACACTTCCCTGCTGAACCTACTGTATAAGGCCATATAACCTAGTTTTCCACTATATATTATGAGATGGATAAATATTATAATTATGTAATGTTTTGTGATAGTCAATACATCAGGGTGTTCATTCATCTGTAAAGTTTGTAATGTTTTACAAACTATGTAGTGTTTTATTGTAGTTAAGCAGAGGTACAGTATATATCAGCATGCATTTGGGCCAACAAAGAACAGTATATCAAGTTACTATTCAGATCATAGATAGGTCAGCCCAGTTCAGAATAATGATGTGTAAAATCAGCCTTTTCCCACTTAACAGTGCAAGTGGACAAAGTAAATTGTCCACTTATATTCTAAGTCTTCCACCTTTAAAAAGGTTTTCCTATACACCCAGACGTCTTTCAAATTTGACCTGATGTTTAAGAGTGATCAGGAGCCATTTCTCTCCCCTGCACATACCGGTCTCAAAATTCTTCCATCGTATTAATTAAAACCTCTTAAGCCCTAAGTCATCTCTAGGCGTTTTTTCCTTGCAAAAACATTCCCTTTCATTTGTAAGGTTTTATGCAGTTCTGAACAAGTTA
>JAODUK010057077.1:0-18256 GCA_027564635.1 Typhlichthys eigenmanni
GGAGAGGGAGGGAGAGAGGGAGAGGGAGGGACAGAGGAAGAGAGAGAGGAAGAGAGAGAGGGAGAGAGGGAGGGGGAGAGAGGTGGGGGGGTGTGGACAGTGAAGGCTTTTCTAGTGGTATAATTGGAGCTGATGGGGATCAATTGGTAAATTACATGCTGCAGTGATTACCAGTGTATAGAGAGTCTGCTCTCAGACACAGTGCAAAGGGGGAGTTGGCCACACTTCGTGTGTTTGCATGTGAACAATTACACATGCCACAGGGGCTGGGTGGCTGGCTTTGCATAATGCACCTCGGTCCGCCTCTGTACCATTAGCAGATAGCATAGCGCTTTGAAGATGAAAGCTACATTTGAAAATAGGATTTCTAATTTGCCAGCCTCATTTCTTCTATATTTATTCTTTGCTTTGCCTTAATGCAATTTAATGGAAGAGTTACAGTCATGACATCATTGTGGGAAATAGTGACATATTTGGAGAGTGACGTTAATGTCTTTGTTGTATTCCAAATGACTCAGTAGTAGCAATAGCATTGTTGTCTTTACTCTTCTCTACCCGATACGCAACGTTACTCTAATATACTGTACTATAATGTGTTGAAGATCACTGGAATGCATTCCATAAGATTAAAGTCCTAGGCTTTAGGATAGTCTAGTAGTTATTTTGTTTAACTTCAATAAGTTTGTAGGTTTTCTCCTTAACAAGCCAGGCTTAGTAATTGATTAAAGCATCGATCAACAGGAGATCGGAATTGACCCGATTTCCACTTAAAATACAAAATCGGCGGTAGTCGAATTCTTCCTAATGGCCGATATGGAAAACCGATATTTGTTGGCATTTAAATTGCTGTCAATTCACCATTCATTTAGCCTTTTCTTGATTTCAGCCATTTACCAGGATTAACAACATATCTTAAATTCATAAATAATATATATAAATAGTATAAAATCAATATCGGCATTGGTCAGTTTTGTGGACTGAAAATTGGCAATTGGTATCGGACAAAAAATTTATAAAACTGATCGGTGCATCACTATGGATTTGTCTTGTGTCAGGAAACCCACTGACCCATCTCCCTTAAAATGCAACTTGCAGGTTAACAACCATTTTAAGACGATTTTACACACTGCCCCGACAAACAGCGATCGACTCCGACCAACACCAACTGTTGGATCTGCAGTAGTGCTGTGTGGTCCCTAATTCTGCCTTGTGGGACCATCCTAATCTCATCCGTTCCATGTTGTTATTGTGCTCGGTCGGGGAGCCTTTCAGGTTGGCCTTTGCAGGTACAGGTACAGTATTCAGTTAAATTCCCTTGTTAGAAAATCTTTGGCACATGTTGTTGTAAGATTTATGATGGTATGCCATCTGCTAGCTCCTGTTGGTGTGTTTGAATATCGGCACTAAACATGTATTGTCTGATTGGGTAGACGATTGTCCAATAAACAACTACCGGGTGTTTCAAAATGATGAGTTTAAACTTAGAGTCTGCAGAGTTATAAACTACACAGTTAAACAGGTTAAACATAAAATCCTAATTAAAAAAAAATGTGACCTTGCAAAATCCCAGTGTTCCCAGTCCATGCCGTTGTGTTGGCTTTGCAATTAAGGTAATCTACATGTATACATGAGTTTGTCGCAAACGTTTGCAAACACAAGCAAGTGTTCTGAGGATGTAATCCTAACAACACACATTGACGCTGAACGAAGGGTGACAGTTTAAATGTTATTGTCATGGTCAAAGCAAACGCGTTCGCCACAAACGTTCCCCTCAGTTTGACAATTCTGAACGCACCTCTGGAAAGGCAAAAATCCAGCCCCCACACATGGTTCCGTGAAGCCATGCTGCAAGTCTGCTGACACCAGCAGACTGTATAGCAGCAAAGGAACCAACCTCAAAGAAGGAGTCAGCCGTCCTGCACTAACGGTGACAACACTGACAGAGAGAATGGGGGACATGTCAGTCAAGTGAGGTCTTTACACGACCAGACCAGAGATCATTTTAATTAACAGAGAGGGCTCAATGGATGGCACTTCCGCATTCGATTTTTACAAGGGGAGGAGGGCGGGACTTCAATGCACACTAGCATGACCCAGTGTTTCATGCAAGTCAATGGGGAGGTACATGGTTTTCACCACAATATTGCCCATTATTTCTCTCTGGGGGCGTTAATGGGTATTCTGAGTATATTACCTTAATTCCCAAGTACCTATACAATCAATCTAGGGCCACAGTGTTTCTGCAGTGAACTGTTTTAGGGTATATTGACTTTGTCTAAGGCCATGCATGGTACATTTAGCTTTCTGTCAGCCTCCACAGCAAAATGCTGTTGGTGACACGCCCACTTAAGAAACCAGGGGTGCGTTTCCCAAACCATCGTTGATAACTATGTTAGAAATGTATATGGTTGGAACTACACAGTTGCGACGCAAACCCATAGTCTGAACTATGTAGGAAACTACGTTGGTGACTTACGTAGTACGATGCATAGTTAAATGACACAGGTTTCCCTGAAAGTGTTTCCCAAACCCATAGTTCCAACGAACGTTCGTTAAATTGAGTCGTTCCAACTACAGCTCTCGAGGTGTCGTTAAGAAGCATAGTTTGTGGTGACTACACCATAAATGGCAGAAGATGCAGTCAAATAGGCTTATCAGAAAGCATGTCTATCTAATCTTGCTGTAGGAAAACAGTAGACATACAAATTTTAAAATTTGTTGTAGAAGTAGGCCTACTTTTACATGTAGTCTATATATGCTTTACTATAGGCTATAGTTCAGTTATAGGATCAAAACATATTAAATAACATATTTTTGTTCCTTTTTATCTCGCATACAGAATGTCTGTTATTATTGTTTCTGATGTTACCTTATATGAATAGGCCTACTCATATTTGTATTATTGTTATGGTTGTTGTTGTTATAGCCTATTGCAGCTTATGAGCACGTTGTATGAATAACCTAGATCATTATTTTCTAATTTCATATAATCACTGCCCATAGGCTATTGAATTAAGGCATAACATGACATAAGTTTCCCGCTATAAAAGTCATACTGCACACATCTGGAAACATTATAGTTAGAACTACGGTGGTTGAAACCAACATAGTTCAAACCATTGTCATACTAACATAGTTCGGCACTTTTGGGAAACTGTCGTACTTCGTTTGTAAGTTCAATGCTAGCCTTCCTCGTTGTACGGGAAACGCACCCCTGAAGCGTTCCATTTTTGCTTCCATTGAAATGAATAACGGCGCTCCATCTCTGTTATTATTATTCAAATATCTTGGCCAGACAGTCTTGAGTGGAGAGATGATCAGCACAATGAGATGTGTGTCGCTTGTCCCAAGTGTCTCAATCAACACTGAGAAGAAATACCACAGCAGGTGCACATGATTCTTGAGGTTTGCTGCCGCCACAGCATTCTTCTTCTAAATGGCAGTCACTTGACAGCTCCACAGCGAACGCTAAAATATGATTTAGAAATAAATATCTACAGTAGAAATGTATACTTGTGATTGATTGATAACACTGGCGTGGTGCTTGAGCTCCATGTGTCTCAAACAAAGCGCAAACAAAAAGTGCAAACAAAAGCACCAACATTGCACAACAGCTACAATAAAAGTCAGCCATCAATCTACGGGATGAGTGATTAGGCCACCGGGGAGGCTTCACTGTTACGGGTGGTATGGTGAACTATAGGCACTACACATTTACTGTTAACAGCTGCTGGTTGAGTGAGCTGGCAGTAAAAAACTAAACAGCTGGAAAGAGATCTGCCACAGCTGTCACACGCACACTCATGACGAGAAGAGCCGAAGACAATTAAACCTGACAGCATGACTCTTCTGCAAAAACCACAAATACCAATAAAAGTATCCCGGCTTAACACTGAATGCTTCCCGGGGGAAGCTAAATAGGACAATTGGCTTTAGCAAACAGACATAAAAATGTAAACAGTAAACGATATAATGAGAGACAATATAGGGCAGGCTCCTGCGATTTATTTGGCGATGTGCAAAGCTCACAGAAACACTGTACCTACTGTACAGAAAACTTAGAGGAGAAGCCTGCTTCGAAACACTGTCTGTAGCATGAGACCACTCCCCACTCAATTCTCGGTCTCTGTGGAGTTCAATGTGTTTTGAGAACTGCTCTGACCTAATTGTGTAGGAAGACTTATTTTGTGGGCAGAATAAGTATTAAGTAGCAGGTAGAGGTTATATAGACATATTGGATAAGCTAGCTAGGTTAACTACAGCTAGCTACAATATAACTGCATCACTCGCGTGTGGTACTCATCGGCCTGATGGCTGTTGATTTAAACAGCTCTCTGTGTTTGTTTGGTCCCCACTGCGCATGCATGCATGCATACACACATCTTCCATCTCGACTACCAGTGACAGTCATTAAATATGCATGAGAGTGTGTGTGTGTGTGTTTGTGCGTGTGCAGGCCTATGCTTTCTTATGTCGGCCCCAGGTTAGAGCCAGGCGTTAAAGTGAGTGTATGCCGGCATGTAACATTTAACAAAACATTTCATTTAAAACATGGAATGCTGCCGTCTGCAGTCGAAGGCTGCCATTCATAATCATAGGGAACGTAACCCATATTCCACTAGTTGGAAACGGGGAGGGGAACACACGCCCCACATTCAGCGAGGGACTAATTCCAACAGGAAGGAATGTAACCCTAAATAAAACATGTAAAACTTATCCAGCATGGATGTGTCACCCTGCTGATTACTATATGTGCCCCAAATATTTGTTTTACTTTATAGATGGGCCAATTAGGTCAACCTGCACACTTGAAGCATCCAAGGGTCTGTTAGAACTTTTGCACATCTTGGATTCTCTCCTGTCTCTACATGACGCTCAAGCCTTATATCTTATTGAGATATTTTGGAGGAACATAACTCATTAGTGTAATTATGCAGGTCCCCATGTAATGGTTTGTTCAAACCCCACTTGTTCTGTATGTTGATGTAGACCGTCCTAAATCATGAATGACCTATTCTACCCTGCAACTTAATATAAATAAATATTGCATTTGCACATAAACAGATAGATTATGGTTTCAAACCATAACACGTTAGAACTCGACACATATCAAGTGTTACCGTTGACTAAATTTATCTTGGTGTCTTACTGGAGTTACACTGTGCTACAGCCATACCACATACAGAACAGTACAAAACTGCATGCGAGCCAGTCAGGGTGGGTAAGTGCGATGACGTGGAAGTCAAGTGTGTTTTCAAATGGTGAGGTGAGGTGATGAAAACAGCAATGCTGTTGGTTTAACGCTGTCCAAAAGTTTCACAATTAGCCAGAGGTCTACGCCTAGTAGGCCTCAGACCAAAATGATAATTTTTGTTAAATACCAAAGTCCTTATAGGCAAGTCTCGCCTCTCGGCAGTCATATTTGACACGCCCACAAGCAGTTATTAAGAAGACTGTAGACTGTGTCAAATCTGATAATAAACACTTAACACATTTAGTGACTTTTCCCTAAAAATAAGATTTAAAAAGCCATTTTCTCCACAGGTTATACTGTACTTCTACTACACATGCACAACAGTTGGCTTGCATTAGTGCAACCACACGATTAGTTAAATAATGCTTGGCATTATAATGCTTGGTTAAAAAGGAGACAAATGGCTATTTTCCTCCAATTGCCAAATTTGCCGTTTCAGAATTATCCCATAGAGCTCCATTGAAAATTATATGTAATTGGCACGTCTCCACACAGTTGGTATGATCAATGACTTCACACGTGCATGGACCCACTCACCTTCACACAACACGACGTGCAGTCTGATGAGTAACTACCCTTTTGTTTTTTAAAGGCACACTCCTTGATTATGTGACGGCACCTCCAGAGGCCTACAGCATATTTCCTCACAGCTCAGTTTATGTTTTGACTTGGTGTAGTGGAAGAGGGTAATGCAAGCTAATAGGGCTTAATAGTAATGATCAGGAATTCAACATAATTGAGACAAAACTAATATTTTTCCGCATTTTATTTTTGCGATGATGCTAATTCAAACAGCTACTAATCCAGCAATACATAAATTAAATACATTACAAAATAACAGATGCCATCACATTTTTGCTAGAAAAGTATATGTTTCCATTATTAACACTGTTGGTAACCAGGGATTCAAGAAACAGAACGCTTTAGATAAGCGATGACATTTTTATCACCAGCGCTTCCCTGCTTGCCCTGTATATAAACGCTGCAAGGAAGTTGCAAATGTCCACAGCTGAATACTTCACAACGGACAAATTGTCCATCTACACCACGGAGCCATACATACAAATATTACAATTTATTATAGAGGGCCTATGTTTGGAAAAAATACCTTAGTTTGGAAAAAATAATGTATGGTAGTCAAGGGCGAGAATCTAATTATTTTTTGATATCGTTTGAATTGTGACGCGTAGTACACATATGATGTTTGTCTATTTAAGAAAATATAAAACATTTTCGAGTTATGAAAGTCACAGTTTGTCACACATTTGTTGAAGTATAAGACTAAAAATATTGAATTATAAAGACTTAATTAATAAGACCTCACGTCGCAGAGCTCTAGTCTACAGCCTTAGATCCTCAGTTTGGACCTATCTGACGGTTCCAAACACCCCCTACCCCCGAGACTTTGGAACACCCTACATATGGAGATAAGGCAGACTAAATTATCTTTTCAATGAATGAACACTTTCATATAGGCTTTCCTTCATGTGACGTGATCTTTTGTTTGTAATTTTTATTGTCTTATTCTCTGTGTACTATTTGATATTTTTATTTTCTGTAAGTTTTAGTTTAATTTGGTTGTACTACAGTAATCTTTTATGCTTGCTGTTAACATTTGCTCTCATTATAATTCCTTCTAATTCTTCCTAATTTATTTTTTTTAATTGACAGATTATTCTGTTTTGTTCTGTCTACCAAAGCACTGTAATCTTGGTTATTAAATGTGCTCTATAAATGAAGTGTATTATTAATATTATATTATAATAATGATGATAATAATAATACAAATAATATAATTTATATTGTGAGCTTCTCTGTGATTATTTCTCTATCTCTCTCTAACACACACACACACACACCCTGTTGACACAAATGACAATGCTTTGATGCAGTCGATGAAATTAAATGTGTCATCTGAGAGAATAAAATGCTCAAAGAAACTTGTTCTTTTAATTGCAGTTTTCATACATTCAGCAAAATAGGTAATAACTGTCTCCTTATTCATCTTCTCCTATTTGTTTGCACCGACACTCCCAGTCTCCCCTCGACCGCCCGTGAATTCAACTGCATGCGTAGAAAAGCGCAAACGTGCAATCCTGTTTTTCCTCAGCAGGCAGAATGTGCGTACGTAAGCCATGTTTTTAGGAGCAAATTGCGATGGATTTATGCCTAAAACGGTTGCTAACGCGTTAGTACTGTACATGAGGCCCAGAATGTCCAACCAGATGGGGATCTGGGCCGGCCATGATCGACAGGGTCCTTAAGCAGTAGAAAGCCATCGCCCGGGTCCTTTCACATGGCTAAAAGGTCAGACGTCTCACCCTTTCACTGCAGGACATTGATGTGCTGGAGGCCGTCAATATGTCGCTCAGCCATCTGGTTGAATTCACATTGTAGAGAAATGTGTGTATCTTTTTCACCTCTTCAACAACTCAATATTTGCAGCACAGGAGTACGACATCAGACCTCACCATCAAGCATCAAAAAGAAGACGCTGTAAGACACTGTCTTAATGATATGATGTGAATAGAGAGCTGCTCGACCTGGCCTCTGTATTGCCTTGGGCCTGAGGAGCAAACTCATATTTTAGGAGGGCTGAAGACCCCCGTCCCCCCTCCCAATGTAGACCTGCAATGTCCCTGGTTTCAGCTTGTGGCATTTACACATATTCTATCTCAGAATTTATAATATATAATATAAATGATTTATACTTCTTTACAATTGTTTGTTTTTCAGTTGTTCCATTTAAAGAACAAATACGTCTACTGGTAAATTGTTTTTATTTTACTAGAATTTTAGGTTCAATAATGCAGGACGTGTCCAAAGTCAATGGGTAATTGTGTTAAATAATCATGAGCTCAATATTGACCAAAATATCTGTGACTATGATTTTTGCCAAAACCAGCCGTATGAGCCATTGAGTGCTCTGGTGCAGGAGGTGCATTTGCAACTCTGATCTGCAAATCAAGAGAACGTTTAACTATGGTTTAAACCACAAGGGAAATGCCAGTCTCAAACTAGAGTGCATGTGTAAAGACACAAAACTAGCAAACCCAGAAAGCAATGCTTAAGATCCCATTCCTTTTCTCCAGCTATTTAAACATAATCACCAGAGGCATTTTTGTAGCGCATGGCCACTGCACTGCAAGCACTAAACACAATGCCAAACCTCTAAATCTTTTTTTTGTTTCCTTTTTCATATTCTGTTGGATTACAGTTGTAGTTTACACACAGTACGAGCACAAGCAGAGGTGCGTGGTAGGCTCTGGGCGGGGGGGGGGGGGGGGCGACTAGGGGTGGGAGGATTAAATCATTAATTGGGATGAAAGTCCTCATGAAAATTGTATCATGGTGGATGTCAATTATCGGGATAATCATGAATATCTTGCAGAAAGCATAAATGTTTTCACGAGTTACGTGAAAAAAGCTGTAGCTCAATTGTACAGTCCAATTGAATTGATTTCCTCATTGATTTATTAGCCCTCATCTTTCCAGTCAATCATCACTATGGCTGAAGGCTCGGCTTGCCCATTGTATCCTCCACATAAAAAGGTTAAATTGGATGTGTTTCAAGACTATGAAACAGCACGTAAAAACATTTGTAAAGGTAAGAAAGTTTTAGTATGTTTTAGTGTCATTTTAAGTGCATTAAGCATATATGTTGTTCATTATTGGAATCATTTCATCTTTAGCGATATATTTTGGCCAAGATAATCGTGACATGCATTTGTCATATCGTCCCGTGCCTAGGCAAGACACAGGGAGAAAGAGATGAAGTGAGACCATAGAGAGCGCATGACAGAGTGTGTGCGGAGAAGCGAGGTGGAGAAAAACGAGCGAGCGAGCAGGAAGTGGAGTGATGGAGTAAGAAGTGGACAGATAGACGAGGCGTCCATCCATCACGCCGCCGATGCGTGTGTCAGACGCCAGTTATAGATGAGGAGAGATAGAGGAGGGAGCAGACATTCCTCTTCAATCTCTCTCCGCTTGCTCTCTGGGCTCGCCTGGCAGGTCTGCTCAGTCATCGCAGAACCAAGACCATTACAGGAGCCAGAGCGGAGAGGCGGAATACTCACGCACGTGTACAAACAGTAACACGCACACACACCCCACCCCCCCACACACACACACACAAACACACGGAACAGATCTTCAGGGAAATGCTGAGAAGTATGATTTTATTAAAAATAAGTGGTTCATAGCTTAAGACCTTTCTTGACACTATCCGTTATGCAAGTTAACCACATCTGCTGTACGATACAGCATTGCATTCCTCCTGGACATCAGGACACAGACAGGACAACTGTTTGTACAGCCAATGCCTTCCAAAGTGTCCCAGTTTGCACCTCTTGCTCAAGATCACGTCGAACAGTGGATTAGTGTCCTAGAAGCATGCGTTTAATTAGTGTCTGGAGGAAAACATAATCAATAAATAAAACAGATTGCAGGGGGTGTGCTTTGGCAGTCATCAACGGAGCAACGGTATTATTATTATTATTATTAGTATTATTATTATTATTGTTATTATTAATATTATAATAATGTCTACAGGGGGAAAATGTAGTTTGCAGTAAGGAACAGTGAAGCCACCTGCAGTGTACCGGCTTGAAGCTCGCCGTAGCAACGATATTCCTCTGCCTGCCTCCAACACAGTGATATTTTAATAGCACACTGCTTGGCATTCTGCCCCCCATACCCCCCCCCCCCCCACACACACACACACACACACGCACACACACGCACACACACACACACACACACCGATCCACCGCCACACAGACACACACCCTGGTCCCCCCACACACACACACACACCCTGGTCCCCCGCCACAGCCACTCAGCTTTCTCTGTGCAATCTCTCTCTCCCTCTCTCTCCCTCTCTCCCTCTTCCTCTCCCCGGTGAGGTGGGTTTAAGCTACTGATCCAGCATCTGTGGCGCGACATGCACATTTTTAGCACATCTGAAACACACACACACACACACACACACACACACACACACACACACACACACACTCTATGGAAGCCGTGCCTTCCTGGCCAGTGTGTTCCAGCGTGACAGTGTCATGAAGACGCATTTTGAGCAATAAAAGCATAAACCCACAGGTATTACAACCTCCCGTCTATTGAGCCTTAGGGGGTAACACTATGTGCCATTTAACTTTGCAGTTCAAAGGGCCTTTTTACCACTGACATATTTGCATTCGCTCCTTCTTACACTCAGTTACTGTGCAGTTCATTCAGCAGGCGCTTCTATCCAAACGGAGATGCAAGCAGTACAACTGACCGATCACAAGCCCCGTCCCTTTCAGCTGTCCAACCTAGTTACTGTAACTAGGTTGGACAAACCAGCATAGTATCAGAGACAATATAAATTAACAGCGGTTCACCCTTTAATGCAGACCAGAATGACTTAGCGTTCCATGCAAGTCAAAGGGGAGGTCCACGGATTTCACCACAATATTGCCCATTATTTCTCTCTGGGGGCGTTAATGGGTATTTTGAGTATATTACTTTAATTCCCAAGTATACAGTAATTCTACAGCAAACTGTTTGGAGGTACTTTGTTCCAGGCCATGGTATATGTAGCTGTCTGGGTGCCTAAGTCACCATAACAAAATGCCTTTTCTGACACGTCCACTTAAGAGACCAAAACGGTTTCATTTTTGCTCCATTAAAATGCATTACAGCGCTCCATCTTTGTATAATTATAAAATATTTGATTAAGTGTAACCAGCTCTGAGCCTGACTCCATCCATGGCACAACTTTGAAAGATGCTAAAGCATAAAAGGTAAAGGTGCTTTTATTGTCACATACACATACATTCCTACACACATACAAAATTCCTCCTCTGCATTTAACCCATCCCTCAAGGGAGCAGTGGGCAGCCGCTGTGCAGGCCCGGGGGGGGACCGACTCCAGATAGGAGTCAGTGTCTCTGGTCACATGGCACTGACTGGAGGGTAACCCTGACATGGATACTCTAAAAGAGATTATTAATCCAACTAGCCATGTTTGCGACCAACTGAACACTCAGCTTTAATCATCACGTAAAGGTTACTGGTCACATGACACAGAGTGAACCTGACATGTTTTTAGATAGTGGGGGAAACTGGAGCACCCGGAGGAAACCCACACAGACACGGGGAGAACATGCAAACTACACACAGAAAGGCCGGGTCGACTGGGGTTCGATGCCAGGACCTTCTTGCTGTGAGGCCACAGTGCTATCCACTGGGCCACGTGTTGCCTACTTAGTCAAGGAGCTGAGTGAGGAGTGGGGCTGAAGCCGGGGCCAAAACGAAGGCGTGGTGCATGCAGCAGAGCGGCATTAATCTTTTTACTGGCTACACTTGTTGTGAACGTACGGCGAGTGATTTAACGGTAGCTTGGTTTAAAAATAAACACTTACAGTTCATTACCTATTTCTATGTAAAAGTGCGGCATGCACCTCGCGTAAAAGATAGAAATAAAGGACCATTATATTTTTACGCTGCTCGTATATACCCTGCTCTCACATCTAGGGTAGCCAGCTCCATTGATCACTATGGAAACGTAGTGTTGCAGCATACACTTCGCATTCGATGCAGCCTGGCCGTGAGAGGGGGACCCCCATTAGCGTCAACTGGTTTTGATGACGCGCGAATGGAAGTGTACGGTCGGAAACCAGCAAGGTAATTCACCGGATATGACGTGGAGAGCCATTTTCAACACATAAATTCTTATAAAAACTGGACTTTTGACGATATTTCTACCAGCATTTATGCGTCTCATCACAGTTCAGACTTACTATTTAGTTTACAAACACAATTTAGGGTGTAATTACTTGAAGGAGCAGGTAACATTTTGTCTGGGATTCAACATACAGTACCTTAACCACTATGTTATCCTCTGTTTTGCTGATCCCTTCCCCTCCTCCTGTGATCCACTGTTGTCGATTGGTACTCCATACACACGTCAATGGAGACAACATATATAAATCAGACTAATGGGGTTGTACCTAGCTCCCTACGTCCAATGAAATCGCAGAGTCTATCTCTCTATCTTTGTGTGGCCTGCATGCTTCCCCGTACAGATGCATCAATATATTAACCTGACACCCCTCCAGGATTTATACTTCTCTTCCTTATTATTCATTCTGAATGTGACAGAACTGGAAGCATTTTATGCGATGATAAAAATAGGGAGGTTTGTTGCCTGGGCCCGGGTTCCTTTGCTTGCCAAACGGCAGATCGTTAAGGACTGTAATCGCTGATGATGATCAGCGGCCTTGTGATGAATGCCCACTGCACAATATCCCTTTGGCCCTGTGGTGGAATAATTCGATAGACTCCTATTGATAATGCCTAGATATATCTCTAGGCCTGAGGTTATCTGAAATCACCACGCTCAAAATCCATCTCCTGACATTATGTTTCTCAACATAAATATATGTAGTTTTATATTAGCTGTAAAAGCTTGACAGCCAAACCACTACCACACATTGGCTTTATGGCAATAAAGTCAGGGGTAGTCATTCTCGAGAACACTTGCTAACTTCAAATGCTAAGCTCAAATCAAAACAATATTACTCCATGGCCCTCCGGAGCTTCGCTCCACATATCGAAACACATTGTGAAGCAAAGCTTAGTACTATACGGCTTTGTTGATGTGAGTGGTGTTCGCTACTTTGTTAATGCTCCTATTTACGGAGCCAGGGCTGTGTAGAAGTATCAGATTATTTGTTCAACAGAGTAAGCTACAGTAGCGAAGGAGATATTTGGTGAATTATGTGAGTGTATTAGCTCACATTTAGCTTTCAATAGCTGACTGTACTTTTAAGAGACATCACACATATGTTCATATTGGGGCCCATGCGATTGCCCCGTTAACCTTGCTACATGTCACATACAGTAGGTTTTAGAGAGATATTAAATACAACAATGGGAAGAGAAAAAGCATAGGGATAGGGTTCAGGCAGCACACAAGACACGCTTAGCTGGATTACCAGATGATCTCAACCAAACAGACAAACTGATTGCTACTTTACATGCATTGGCCAATTAGTTTCGGTTGCTTATATAAGATGTTTTACCTGCCCCTTCCTGCTGCTTCCCCTGCTAGCCACGTTATCTTCCTTGAAAAGGCCTTCCCATGTATGCGCTTGAAAAGGCCTTCCCATGTATGCGCATGGAAGGGCAAGGGGCTCCAAGAACGGAGCCATACCTCCAAACATATAACTTAATGCTAATAAAATGCTATTGATACTAGTGGTCTTCTTGAACTGCCATGATGGCCAGCTCAAATGTTTCTTCAGTGCTGTTAGTGCCCCAGCCAGCCAGACCTGATGGTAACATTTCCAACATCCCCTGTCTGTAAACCAGCATGCAAGCAGAGGGATCACCAGCCCCCCGCCCCACTATTGGGCAACTGCACTCGTACTACATCGCCAAGATCAAGTGAGCTTTGGTCTCTTTGTTCCAACCAAGGTTTCAGTCCTGCCTGAGCTTGCCTAAGGACTGGCTGACAGAGTGATAGAGACGATCTGTCTCTCTCTCTCTCTCTGATCTGATCCAGACTAATGTTTAATCTCTCTCTCTTCACTGATCTGATCCAGACTCCAGGTGTGTAATGTTCTCAGCAGGCCACCATACAGCCTGTCTGGGGGCCCTGACCCCCTTAAAACGCAGCCTCTCTCTCATCCTCTGTGGTCTTCCGGGGTCGGAGGAACGCTGCACGTACCACGGTCCTAACTGCTATATGGCAGGAACGCCAGCAATATGCCATTAAACATCATCGCAATTCAATTCACACTGAGTGTGATCGAGCCATGTCCAGCAGCGCTTTGCATTGCACGCCTTTCTGTAAAAGTCTACCCACCAGGTTCAATAAACATCCTGTTGTGCTTGGTTCTGACATTAAGTGGGAGTGCTGTACCATATTATGGATAGCATATTATGTAATATGCAAGGTCCTTCTAGGCATGAATACAATATGTGTTTATATCAGAAACACAAGGTCCCTTGATACACAAATTAACATTAAGGATATATTGGAACACATAACCACATAAGTATTTAATTACAGTCTAAAGTGTACGGTTGTGTGCATACCTATAGCTAGGCATTGCAATTTGCCAGATACGGGTCCAGTATTTACAATCAGTATTTGCACAGTATTGACAGGACAAATTGGAAAACTGAATAATAATATTCTGTGCAAGACCCCAAAATAATTAGAGAACTCACATCTTCTAAAACACATTATCACCAATCATATTTAAGGAACACATTTTAATGTAAGTCTTCTACTTCTACACATATAATAGGCTGAACCAGATAATAGCCAATCACTTGCACAAACCCTGTGAAAACAGAATAAAATAACCTTGGAATAAAGTATATTTTCCAATATACTCAGAATTATTAATCAAATTTGCTGCTGTATTTTGTGTTCATTTTTTTATCATCTATACAGTGCATTTGTGATTTCTTCATGGAGTTGCATAAATGCTGCATCCTGAACAAGACCTTAACCAAAATAAATGCCATTAATAGTAATACTGTGAGCTTTTGTAGTACTTACTCAGAGGATTTGGGGAGGTCAAAGCTTGGCCTATTGCAGCACACTTCAAGAAAACATATGATGTACAGTGTTGTATTACCATAGTTATAGTACAGTATATAATACAAAATCAAATCAAATATCATTCTGAATGTTAAAATGTTTTAAATTATTTGTTTTAACATAAATACAGGACAAAATTGTTTCTGTTGATCATAGATGTCTCTGAGCTCAATATCTGAGCGGTACTGTTGAATATTGTAACTGAATCTGAATTTTAATATCACAAAAATGTCTTTAGCTGAAACAACAGTTTAAAATGTTTTATTATTAGGCCTATCCATTGTAAGTCCTAGTTCCAGCAAGTGGTGGTGTTCTTTCAATAGATACCACGCCATGTTTGAACACCTACTGTACAGGGACCGTCACCTCTTTTCCACATACTGTACTGCATTTAGAACTGACAATAAAGATGGAGACAGTGATTGTATAAGATAATAAGCTCTTTTGTCATATTCAGCATTATATCTCCTCTCGGCCCGCTGTAGCTTATTTGTTCTGTGTGAACTGAAAGAACAATCTGGTGTGTCTACAGGCTATGTGAATGGGAACACAAACAACCACACACAATCCCAGCCTTGTCAATGCATGGGGGCGGAGCTTCTGAGAGAGCACTCTGTGACATTGAAGACATAAGTGTTTTTGCTTTAAATATAAACAATATTTCCCAGCATTGGTGACCCCATCTTTAATTAATAAAGCCCCCGCCCCCGGCCTCCACTCAAAACCTGACTTCTTCATCTCTTCAAGTCATGCCTTTAAGCAGATGGGTTCTGTGCCAACCATGTCACACCAGCTGCAGGTCATCTTATTTGGAGGTGTTGCCTATTTGTGATGTCACAAATAGGGATGGCACCGATATGATACTGAGATTGGAAATCGGTCCGATAAATAGCTGGATCGGTATCGGTGACAATTGGACAGTTGTAACCGATCCATGGGGCTGATCCAATTAAATGAATGTACACGTGTAGGTCTACTCTCAAGCATCAGGATATGTACTCAATATCGCCGATACCCAAAGTGCCGGTATTTGTATCGTATTGGGAATGAAAACAAGTGAACAACATGCAACATAAAAGCATCTGAATTAACACTTTAATGTACATCAAAATCCTTACAGTTTACAGATTCTTTAAATAGGTTGTCATTGACTTGAATGAATACACTGTAGGCCAATATCTGCTTTTGTGTTGTACATGTAACGTAGCGGTATACTACATAATAATACTGTAGTTATATGTATGTCTGTGGTTGTAGCCTGTAGTGAAGGTGTAAATCTTCATCTCTTTATCTCTGTTTCCACAGGTCTCTCTCTGCCTACATCGCACGGTCACCGTCTCCATGGTGCAGTGCCCACCGTTACACTGCACACTGTATCGGATTACGCTGCGTACAGCAGGCACAGCGTTCAGCCTACGGCTGTATAGTGACTTATTGCTGCCCGCGTTCTCATGAGAACTAACCTGCAGCGGGCGCTACACCCGCTGTCGTTCACTTTACTTAACGCGCTGCCCTTATAGCTCTTAATCCCACACCATTCTCCCGGTTTATTCCTATAAACTCTAAAACTTCCTCGCCCCATTTTACAGCTCTTTCGCTCTACCACTCCTCCCTCTGGACTGACGCAAGTCCACTCTGACTCCCGACCCGTTCACTTTTCACACCTCGCAAACATTGTCCTATTATACCTCACATCCTCTCTCCCTTTCTCTCGTCTCAGCTTGTCTTCCCCGCATCCCACCCGTTCATCAACGTCCCTTTCCTCTCTCCCCCCCCCCCCCCCCTCTCTCCCTCTCTCTCTCTCTCTCTCTCTCTCTCTCTCTCTCTCTCTCTCTCTCTCTCTTGTAACCTACTACATGTCGTCTCCCACTGTCCTCCTCCTAACCGCCCCCCTACGTCCTTACACTCCTGCTATCGCAATGAACACACGGCTAATATTAGCTCCCTATTTGCTCCCCTCTCCTCTTATCTCTCAACTCCCGCCACTCCCGTCCCAGACTGCTGCCGGTACCGTACTGCATATGGGAAGAAAGCACGTGGTACATGACAGTAAGCGGGCCTATAGGCTATACGGCATATAGGCTATACGTGCGGTATATGAGACCATGACAAGTATGAATATCAAATGTCGGCTTACCTATAGACGTTTGCCCGGGCTTCAGTGTGGACGCGTCAGCGATAAATGAGCACACCTTCAACGTCGACTTAAATCCTCCCTCCGTTTGATGCTGGCTCTCTCAATCCACGTCAAGGCATACGAGCTCCTTATTGAATAGCCTATTCGATTCGTCCAAAAATCTAATCAAATACTATCAAATAAACAAAATCAAATTAAACAAACTGGAAATCCGAATCAATTTAACGAGATACTGGCTCATGCGCGGCGTCAACGGTATAGGGACTTGGGAAAAGAGCGCGCCTGTCTGCCCCGCGTCTGTCTCGGCGCTGCGGGGATATTCGGCGTGAGAGGATGACCACGGCCGACTGTATGGGCGGTAGCGGTGCAAGGAGTTCCAATTAGTTTCCTTTAAGTTGTCATGTCAAAACCACGAGTAAACGCACGTTGCCTAAATATTTTGCAGGCCTGCAAGTCCAACGTCCACAATCCGGGCAGGGAGCGAAGAAAAGTGATCCGAAAGAGCGCTCACTCATTCGGTCGCTGCAGGAGCTCCCAGAACTGATCTTCGCGTTCCAATTAGTTTCCGTCAAGTGGTCGTTAAAAATCCATCATCGGTGGTCGAAATTCACTGTCTACAATACCAGTGGGCTCCCACTCTGAGAGAGATGGCAGCGCCGATAAACCGGGCACTGCTGTGTCGTAGACTTATTATTCAATCTCCACATAAGATACCGTGGCTGCTCTCTGCTCTCCAGCTAAACAGCTGTCATCCCCACCACATCATGTGTCTGTAATTCACTGCTGTGTTAATTTGCGTTTGAAATCGTATGTAAAAAAAATAATTCCGTTGTTGGTTAGGCTTTAGGCCACAAACACAGACTTGAAAAAATCCTTTCGGACAAATTTCGCAAAAGGGTAGACTAATGCCAAGGAGTTGACTTTGCTTTGACCCCCTCTGGCTCCAGTCTCTTTTCGTTATAGGCTACACCTCAAGGAGGGGCTGTGTTACCGGACAGCAGCGCGAACGCGTGCGGTTGCCGCCCGAAACACTATAGCCTAAATAAACTACGCGGTCTTAACGGTGCTCGGTAGGGTAACGGTAAGTAAATTATATGGGTGTCTAACACAGATAATGTCCTCAGATTAGCTTCCTCCTCCTTTCCGCATCGTTTTATGGTCAAAATAACCGAGTGTTTCCGCCTGTTTTCGTCTTTCTTTTTTTTTTAAAGTAGTGGGTGGGGGGGTGGGGGGGGGGGGGGGGGGGGGGCGCGCACAT
>JAODUK010057088.1:0-18255 GCA_027564635.1 Typhlichthys eigenmanni
ACAAGCCAAAGGTTATTACTAGGTCCAGAGTATGGCCTCTGTTGTGCGTAGGTTCTGTAACGTGCTGGATAAAATTCCTACAGTTCAACAAATGTAAAAATTCTACAGCATAAAAGTCAGAGGTATTGTCAGTATGCATGTTAAAATCACCTAAAATAAGAACTTTGTTAAAATTTGTGTGGACTTTGGTGATTTATTGTGAGCACAACTAACCTCTGCTACACTGGACGTGGACGCTCATGGCTCGACACATCAGCTTGTGGAGTGCTTAGAAAGGGCGCTTCAGTTTTAATTGGAGGTGCTACACTACAGCGGTCACCTAAGCCGTGCACGCTACAGCACATGCACACCCCATGCAGCCTTTTGCAATGACAATCTATGAGAAATGCTTTCGTAGATTAAAATGTTTTAAACTACTACTGTTCTGTACCAGAGGCATTGTCCGCTTTCTGTATAATATATAGAGACTATAGAGTTTATCAGCAACATGGCATTGACCATAGCTCTACATTTTTAATAGACGACACTTAAAAGTTACTTCCACTCGTGGTGAAACAAATGTTTATTCATATAAATCTACAATGAATGTACTCCATAATAAGTCCAGGCTTGTCCTCGCGCTTCCCCCCCAGATGCAGAGCGAGAGTGGAGGGGTCCCTTCTGCTTCATCCAGGCTGCTGACCCCCAGCTGGGGCTGATGAAGGCCTGGAGTGTGGGCGACTGTGACGGAGGAGGGGACGAGTGGGCTGACGAGGTCCGGCTCACCCAGCAGGCGGTGGAGGCCGTGAACCAGCTCAGCCCACAGCCCAGGTTCATGGTGATATGTGGGGACCTGGTCCACGCCATGCCAGGTACAGCGCACCAACCAAAACAATGGCCTAATCGTGTGTATATCTGCGTCTAAAGGAGCCCGTTGAGGTGGTAAGGGCATCTGGTAAGGATGCCCCCTGGGCACGTCCCTAGAGAGGTGTTCCGGGCACGTCCAGCTGGGAGGAGGCCTCGAGGAAGACCCAGGACTAGGTGGAGAGATTATATCTCCACACTGGCCTGGGAACGCCTCGGGACCCCTTAGTCAGAGCTGGATAATGTGGCTCGGGAAAGAGAAGTTTGGGTGTCCTCTGCTGGAGCTGCTGCCCCCGCGACCCGACTACGGATAAGCGGAATGTGTGCATATGGTAGTAATTAAAGAGATGTGTTTCCACAACATTACATAACAGTATGTTTGTTTTCTAAATGTGCCTAAATTGCACTTGAACTGTGATTTGTGCACATGAAAGAGCTTTCTCACTGACTGTGACTGTTTGTATCGTGACATACGGTATGGGGTTAGTTGAGTGACTACAATAGATTTAGTTTGTAACTTCTAACACTAGCAATACTACAGTAATACAAAATACTGTTCGCTCCATCTAGTCACTTCTATAGGAAACCATGAAATCACCTCACAGATGTCTATGCCTCTTCTTGTGATCAGGTGATGCAGTGGTGGTCTCATGTTATCTGTACAGGCTCAAACACACACTCACACACTGTTTGAATTACCAATAAACCTGTACACTTGTTACAAGATCACTTTGTTAAAGCGCTGTTCTGAACCAGATATTGTGATTCCAAAGCAGAGACACATTGAGAGAGAACGCTCTTGCGAGATTCAAATCTAAGCCAGGGTGAGAATACATTCTGTCATTCTGTGAAGTCAGTGCACTTTACCGGGTGCCATTATCTGGACACGATCTTGTGATTTTTACGAGACATATCACAGGCTAATGAGAAGATGATTGACATCTCTGCCAAATCTTTGATAACAGCTATTGCTCAATAAAATATGTTTTGAGATTCAGATATCATACCTAGCTTGCAAGAAACTAGTAGAAAAGGTCAGGTGACATTTGAATAATGATTATTTGCATGAAAAATAGGAATATAATGCAACACAATCTTGTAATGAGGTCACTTCCTGGTCTCATGCACAATGCCCCAGATCCAGTTTCACAGGTCTGGTTGAACATATCAAGCATTAATTAGCAGCTCTATTATGAGTACATCTGGGAAATGATTCAGGCTGCACAGAATATAAATTAAACACAAATACAATTTTGCCAGACTCTGTTTTTTTTTTTTTTTTGTGGTAAATCGTTATTGGCTGACACCTTTCCTGTGATATACTGTAGGCACACAGTGTAAACTCAGTCTAATTCTGAGATGCAGCTATCACTTGTGTGCATGAGGCAGCATTGATTGTGTTGCCCAAATGCTCAGTAAATCACTTGAGACAGCATGGGATTATAGTGACCTGCAGAAATCGATGCTTGTAAACATCAGTGACAATAGAAATCACAGTTCGTCCCAAACATAGCACTTAATGTGACCTTAAACGCTTACATAATTAGATGACTGGAGACATTTAGTTCTATAGCGAAGAATTATCCAGCAGATGTCCTTTTCGATCATGCCTATAGGAACGAGCCTGTGAATGTAAGCAGTCCAATATTGGCCTAACATTTCATGTTATACATGCAATGTCTCCGTCCATTACTGTGTGTTGACAGACATATCTCAGATGAAGCAGGCAGGGCTTTCACCATTCATGTGCCTTTAACGGGAATGGAATATGTCTGCAATATAATGATTAATGTGTTCTGGGCTGCGATTCTCATACTGTAATCTAATTATTGCACTCACCGTAGAACACTGGCATTGGGGATATAGGTTATTGCAAATTCTCCACGAAGGTATCATAGATTATTGCAATGCATTCCAAGTGTCTGTAAACAAGAGAAGCTGATGATGTTATCTATTTACTTATCTGTGAACATCTATACAGAGGTTAACTATTTTATAAGGGCAATAATCAGGCCTATCACTGTGGATAGTTGCAACTTGTTTGTTTAACTGTTGGTGATAAACACTGTCATTAATCCGGTGTGGGTCGGTTGGCTTTCTGTGTCTACTGATTGGCTGACACTCAGCCAACCCAGCAGGTATCCACGCACTTGGAAGACCCCATAAATTGTGCTAAAATGTGTGGTGGCTGGCAGAATTTACAATTTGCCATATATGGGAGCAACCACAGTGTCCAGCAGGCAAACATGTTAGTTTGATTTAATTGGTGTCACCAAGGAACTAGAGTCTTCAGGTTGTCTAAGTGAATGCAGCTTGCAAACACCAGGCCTGTGAAAACACGTTTATCGAGGACAAAACACCTGGATCCCCCTGAGCTATCTAAATAAAACGCTGAAGTGGGATTGTGGAAATGATTAGCCGCAGACTGCTGTCTGAGAAGGGAGAATATTGGGGCCACCTTCATATTTCTCAAGAGAGCACTACAGTATTTTTGCTCCATCACTGGCAAATCACTGCTCTTCTCTCATTTTTGGTGAAATTATAAAACTCGACATAAGTAGTCAAAATACATACATACAGAGAATTTTCAGATTTATAAAATCTTTACACATATATATGTACTTATACGCAAAAAGTTTGATCCTCTCTGAAATAAATTTAATCCGATGTCAAAGCTTGTACTGAATCTTCCCGGCACTTTCTGAGACCTTGTGTAGGACGTGGAGTATGCAGTCTTCCTGGTGAGGCCCCAGGAGAGAAACAGAATTCCATCCATCTCCATCCACCCATCCATCTTCTCCCGCTTATCCAGAGTCGGGTTGCGGGGGCAACAGCTCCAGCAAGGGACCCCAACTTCCCTGTCCCGAACCTCAATCTGAGGTTCGACAATCGGCCGAACCCTTCCCTCCAGCGCCTTGGAGTAGTCTTTACCAGGGAGGCTGAGTAGTGTGATACCCCTGTAGTTAACACACACCCCTTTTTCAAGAAACAGAATTCACCACAATTGAATAAAAATTCATCTTTCTCTGTCTGTTACCCAGCAAAAGGAAAGGGCCATTGTTTACAGCCCTTTTAATACTTTTATAATGAGTTGATATTAGGAAATTTGGCCTTGGTGTGTGTTTGATGGACATTAGCGGGCAGCAGATGCCAGCAGTGGATGGTAATGAAAGAGTTACTACTGCGCAATGGCCATCGACTACAATTGGATAAGGGAGTGAGGAATATGCAGGCAACAGGCACTGCAGAGATAATGTCTAACCAAAAGAGCCACATGGCGCCAACCAATGCAAACTCAAGACTGTGTCTCTTCTGTGTGTGAGTATCTCTTTATCTCTTTCTCAAGTGTGCCCTCCCCCTTTCCCTTCTTCTCTCTCTCTCTCTTTCCACTGTTCTGTTAAGGCTTATTAAGGCATTGTACGGATGTAGAACGTTTTGTTTGTGGTATACGGAACACCTTCGGCCATGTTCTTTACAAGAGTCCCTTCAGGCCAGCGTCGCAACTGCTGGTATGCAGCTCAGCTTTGACTTTGCTTAGTTATGACACATGTTCTCGCTTTCCCTCCCTTCCCTCTGCCTACACCTTTACCTTACACAGATTTGAAAGCATGCGGGGCCTTTCTGTGTCCACCACTGTACTGGCAGTGAGTCGGCCTACAGCAGGACATTGATATGAATTCTTGTAATAATATGTTAATATATTTGTGAGTCTACATAACGTCCTGCATAATGCATAATATTATGTTAAACATGCATGATATTATGTTAATACTGAGCGATCAATGCAGTGCAACCTACAGTATATAATGAGCGAATTACATAGCGAGTGCGGGTAAGGGTGGATTTCATCTGCCGGCAATCCGCAGGACAGTGTGCAAAGCAGGGAAAAGCTCGGAAAGCGCGCTCACACTGATGATGAAAGCGCAGTGCAGAGAGTGCAGGTAGGTAGAGAGAACCAGAGAAGAAAAACAATCACTGTAGCAGTACCACAACAGCTTAATGACAGTCATGCACATGCTGATTCTGACCGTTTTGGTTGCAGTCTGGAGCCTGCCTCCTCCCCCCTCTCACTCTCTCTCGTCGCCTGTCTCCTTCTCTCTCGTTGCTTCTGATCAGTTGCATTCATAGGTCACGGCCCAGTTTTTCCCCAGATGCATGCTGGGAAGGCAGATAAGTGTAACCATTGGGTTTAAACGGTCCTGCCTGGAGCGACCTTTAGACGGCGCTGTGTCACTCCCAGTTACTGTCATTCCCGGCAGAGCAGGTGGTGTGTGTCACCCTCATTACACACTATGTCCGTCACGCATGGCATGCACGCTAGTTGGGCGTTGGGGCCTTTCCTCAACCGGGCGACAGCATGGGAGAAATATCAGATTCTATTCTGCTATGCTGACACTTTCCCTTCAACCGGTTGTTTGCCGTCTAGGACGGGGGGGATCGGTGGCCACGGGAAGCGGACTGTCAGCCTCCATTGTCAACACTGCTGCCTGCTGGCGACAGGAAATTGGTGACTGCATTTCTTTTTCTCACGGATCAGCCTCTTCTGTTCTCTCCACCTGTCTCTTTCTTTCAGTCAGTGGTTCTCAACCTTTTTGGACGCCAAAAAGAGCTGGCTCACAGCAAACAGGAAAATATTATTTAGAAATCTTCACCTGCTCATTGGAACCCACCTGGGTGATAAGGGTGGTCTTTTCTGTCTCCTTTCCTTCCCTTGTTAGTAAACAGCTGTGGTCTTGTGTGTTATTTTGACAAGATTAATTTGCATGCTTGACCGCCAAGTTAATTCATGCCTGTGATGATTATGTCTGAAGGTTGGTATTGGTAAAATCTATTTGGGACCATCCTCCAACAGACATTAAATATCATGGTTGTTGTTTGTGAGACTGTTCTATTTTTGGAAGGGTTTGTTAATGTAATGTACTATAAAGATTTACTTATTGTTATCAGCCTGCAGTATATATGATCAGCCTGTGTTTATGATGCATCTTATCTCACATAACCAATGGTGATTAATCCAAATGCTTTCTCTCTGCTGGATCGATTAATGGAATAGAATAAAAAGTATTGTTGTAACCTCACGGTTTACATCTTGTAAAACTATCTCTCTAGATATAGCTATATATCTATATATAACTATCTTTTCATGCTCAACAGTACAGCCTATCACCAGAGAGTGGTGAAAGCATGTTGTGACGAGGTCATTAGTCCCATGAAAAAATGTCTACTTTTATTACCTCTATTACCATTAATCCTGAAATGACCAAAAATGCCTCTTGGTTCCATACATTTGATCTTCTGAATACACATAGAGTGATCACATGCTGCCATGCATAGCGAGGCAGGGGTGATAGATCCCCATATAACAGTTTGATCATGCAGAGGCTTTAATATCCCTGGTGTTCCACAAGGCACCAAGCTGGGCCCACACCCTGAAGCCTAGTCTCTTTGCTGCTGTAGTCCCCTCCTCCAACAAATATGGAGCACCCGCTCCCCCACCACAAGGAGATCTCCCCACTCCCAACAGGAGGTTCATGCTCATCACAAGGATTTCCTTCAGTTTATCTTCTCTCTCTTTAGTAGAGGGGAGAAGAGACGGGAATGGAGATAGAGAATATGATGATTAGATTACAGAAACACACTGGGCGTAATAGTGCTGCTAATAAACACTACCAAGGATTCTAGCTGTGTGTCCCGAGGGGGTAGTGCTGGTGATGGAGACTTTCATAAAATGGGGTCTTTTTAATTTATTTTTTTTAATTTATGTAGTGTGCTTGAGCATGTGCACTGACTGCACACCCCGGACAATTGATGTAGAGGCCAGTGTGGGACTCCCTGTCCCCTCTGAGTAACTGTGGAAGCCCCTTTAATTGCCAGTGAAAGATGAAAGTATGCACTATGAGAGTTCAGAGGCATATTAACAGAAGGGATACATGACAGAGATGTTGAGGGGCTTTTTACTGATTCATAGACACCTACATAATGCATGTGTATGTCGTGTGAATATTCATAGATGTGTGTGCTGGGTATGTGCGTACGTGCAATTGGTTGTTTTATTGTGTCTTATTCAATATCTTAATGTACAGTCCATCCGGAAGGTATTCACAGTGCTTTACTTTTTCCACATTTTGTTATGTTTATGTTACACAATTAAAATCACATTTTACCTCAAAATTCTACACACAATACTCCATAATGGCAATGCAAAAATGTTTGTTTGAAAGTTTATTAAAAATAAATAATTGCTGCCAAATGGGCTTCAACAAAGTATTAATCAAAGGTTGTGAATACGTATGTAAATGTGATTTTTGTAATAATTTTTTAAATAAATTATCAAAACTTTCAAACAAACTTTTTTCATGTTTGCATTATGCGGTGTTGTGTGTTGAATTTTGAGGAAAACATGTTTTTTAATACATTTTGGCATAAGGCTGTAACATAACAAAATGTGTAAAAAGTGAAGCGCTGTGAATACTTTCCGGATGCACTGTAGGTGTTGAAAATGGAGGTGACATCAAACCTCGTGCAGCAAATCCTATCTAAAAACATGTTTTCCGCTGTCAAAACCCCAGAATGGAGCTGAAAGAAGGTCCTTTTGCCGCAACTCCGTAGCCAGACTTTATCTAAAAACATTTTTTGAGATAGCTGTATAGAGAAATGAGGGGTCTACTATGCTTTGAGGATTTCGGCATCGCCGTGCCATGTAATTATTACATACAATATACTGTATGGAGATACTGCTGGTTTTACAGCAGGGTTGAACTTTTGTTGAACTCATGACTCTGTGGAGTCTGTAAAGTCCACGCACTGACCTTTTGGAAAATAATAATTCTGTGTTCACAGCCCCAAGTATTTTTATCCACCATTTTCTACCACCATGTCTACATATCTGGTCCCCATTATACAGATAAAATAGCTTGTTGTTACTCAGATTGTTTTAGGAACTAATTTAAGGTATTTTTCAATGTTTAATATAAACAATTGTATCAATGTTATTCTTCAAACTAGTAATGTGAGAATATATACAACAATTTAAACTTTGTAGACACGGTACTACTGTATTTCTGTTTTTGGCAGTGGCAAATGAACAACCTACTGCAAATGAGGAGTTAATTTACAGTGAATGTCTGCTGGATAAGTAATTTAGTCTGATGTCATCACTGAGGTAAATGCTTTGTAACACTGTTTAAAAAAAGCTTCACACACTATTTATTTGCACATACAGTATGCCACATTTCCAGATATTTGTGACTCTTGAAAACATTAATATAAACAAATTGTCTATATCAGGAGCATCATCTATTTCATATAGGAACCACCTGAACCCTCTGATAAAGTCACTAGAAGGCAATAGCAGCAAGCCAGTATTTAATAACCGTAACACAGTTTTGTCAAGCAACCCTTAATGAAGTTTTAAATGCCAAGTGCACACCGTTTACAAGCCCTGACTGTTTGTAGAATCGCTGTCAAACCCCCAGAACGGAGCCAGTTCTGGGGGGTTCTGGGGAGTTCAGACTGTATTTGTATATAATTCCTCAGCGTGTCCTAAAAAACAAAGAACAAATAACTACTGCTACATATGCGTGTCCACATTGAGCGGTTGCATAGTCACGCCCGTCCCTAGAAGCGACATAAATTACATTTGAACAGAAGCTCAACTCAATTCTGATTAAATGGATGGTTAGGTGTTGTGGTCGAACACGGGCATATTCTGTTTAATACCATCCAACAGCATGTCGTCAAATTAACAAAAGAAACAGGGTGCGAACATTTAAATTAAGTGTGAAAGGAGGTATTGAGGCGGGTAGCCCAGATTTGAAGCGACAACATTACAGTTTAACACCTGCCTGTCTCTTTGAGAGGGCACATTGGGACATGTGTTAGGCTATGCTACCTACAAGAGTTGCCCTTCGACACGGCCTAATCAGGGGTCATGGCCACACTTTTTGCACCCTCGCCCTGCCCCTATTAATCCTAAAGGAGGTCCCTAGGATGTAGATCGATGGGCTACGACTGACGCCTGGTTTGAGCGTGTCGCGCTGGCCGATGATTAATGGGCATGCTGTGTTGTCTGATGACAGCTGCTAAGACACCGGCTTGAAACACTGCAGCGCGCGTGTGTGTGCGCGCGCGCGCGCGTGTGTTTGCGCACGTTCCGTCTACCTGGGGATGCCAGTGCTTTAAATTGCAGCTGGCGGCGTCCTCAGTGGGACCGGCGTGACTTTTGAGCGCTGAGAAAACATACCGTTCGCAGAGCGCTGCAATTTGACGGCTGACATCTACAAAATGAACATCTAAAGATGAAAGGGTTGCCTGCAACTGGTCAGGGACCGGCTGCAACAGTCGACATCACGTCTCAGCTGACAACATTTCCAGCTTCACTAGTGTGGCTGTTTGTATTTGCGTGCAGCATTGGCAATGGTAAAATATTGTGATGGTGCAATAATGAGCCCAGATGGCTGTGGTCTCAGTTGTCGCCATGGTTTCCATCACAATTCTGCTCCGCTCTCTCGCCCCCTCCCCTCCCCAACCCCTGGAGGGCCACTCAAATGTTAATACATGTGTGTGTATGTGTGTGCGCACACATTGTCTGTGTTTGTGTGTGCCGTATGTGCTTGCATGCCTTCCTGCCTGTGCGTGCGTGCGTGCGGTTGTCTGCGTGCACGTATGCGTGCCTGCGTTTGCCTGCACGTCCTAAACATTTGCGCGTGACGTATTGTCAGCGGGAAGTGAGGAAGGTTAGCCTAATTATGGAGGAGAGATGGGTGAGAGCCGCAGTTTGTCTCTTATCCACTGGTGTGCCCAGCTATACACAACGTCCTCTCTGCAGCAAGCTAAGGCCCTTATATTACCGGTCCTGTGCAAACAGTCTAGGAAGCACTCGCCACAAAAGTAGGCCAGTCAAATAATTTGCTCAGATGAACAGAAGAAGTAAAACGGGAGGGAAACAAAGGAGAATAACTTTGTGACTCGGGTCTGAAAGGTTTGTTCGCCGCACACTAAATTATGAATAGATTCAGCATGTCCTCCACACCTCTGCCCTTCACCCACACTGGAACCGAATAAATGTGCCTGCAAACAGTTCTGTCCCTCACAGCACTCAGCACGCCGCCTTTGTTTGAGGCCCAGGGTCTGAGCGGCATGCTTGAGCTGGACATTCATCAGCGAGCCTTTACAGTCACACTACGTAAGGATGCAGCTGGTGAAAGCTGTCTCTGTGGAACACAAGATATGCTTGTGTTTGACCCAGTCATCTGTCTCACCACGCCGGCTGCGGCATGCTCTCGTGGGGTGTGAACGTCTGTCCGTAGCGGCAACAAAGGCCTCAGACCGCTTTTATTTTGACGTTCACTATAATCATACTAATTTTTAAATAAATGAGTTTTGCTGATAAAACAACCCCCATGGTGTCGTTGAATACATTGTTTTAATCGTTTTTTAATTACTTTGTGCTTTATTAAAGAAAATGTAAATATTCCAGGTTACCACTTAACATATCAATTGAACTGCACCAACGTTCATTGTAATATACAGTGCATACACTCTGGGCCCTATTTTAACAATCTTTAACAATCTTTAACAAAAGTGCAAATCCAAATCCACTGATTAATGGCAGTGCTGCCCAAGGCACATGATTCAAAAGGGTTATACATACTCTCTTCATCATTCATGGATGTGTTTTGGGCATAACATACAATAAACCAATTTGTCATTGTCATTTGAGTGTCATTCCCAGTCACAAAATCCTTGCACTTGCATCTTGGCGCATTGCTATATAATACCTGCAGATTTGCCAAGTTGAAAGAAATAATGTTTCTCTGCAGAGGGAACGGCTCATCTGAATGTGAGCGGGCCATCTACGGCAACAGCAGGATTCTAATAACATCCCTAAAATATGTTGATGTGTTGTACATAGTAATACAAGTTCACATTGTGCTCTTTTAAATTGTAATCCTTTGCATATTTTTAGGCTCCTGCGCTTTTCATGTGTGTGTATGTGTAACAGGCAGAGTGTACGCACGTTGTGCACCTGCCATAGGCACTACCACCTTGATAATGCACTGTTAAAATAACTGAGATACTGATACAGGTTTTTTATTGGTCAATCTCTTTCTGCTCCCTCAAGATAGCAATGCGTTAACGGTGCGCCTCATGCTTAGACCTACTGTACAGTACACACCCACGGGCACTCAAATGGGCTCAAGTGCATTTGCTATTTAAACGACGTCGGCACTGGCTGGGAAAATAACAACTGCCTTGGTGTAAATGTAAAACTAGCAAAGACACTTGCGTTGCTGCTTCGCTCCAGGTGTGAGCTAGGGCCCTATACATTGTGCTCATGTGCTTTATATTATGGACAGTGCCCCATGACTCAGAAACTCTGCAGACGGCAGATAATGTCTCTGAGCTGCCTTTTGCACGTGCATGCACACACACACACACACACACACACAAATACATTGACACTCGCTCTCTCTGTGTGTCTCCTGCAGACACGCCGTTCCGTGCGGGCCAGGAGCGGGACCTGAAGGAGGCCCTGCAGGGAACAGATCCGTCCATACCCCTGGTGTTTGTGAGTGGGAACCATGACCTGGGCAACAGGCCCACAGCAGACACTGTGCAGCAGTACTGCACTGCCTGGGGGGACGACTACTTCAGCTTCTGGGTCAGCACATGAAGGAACACGGTGCTATCTGCTTGTATTATGTTGAACAGTTGGCTCATCTAGCAGACACGTTTCCATAGTGACTCACAGTGAGTTGAGTTGCCATTCAAGTAGGTAGCTGTATTGGGGATGGCATCCTGGGCTTTCCGGCTGCGAGTCAATCACCCTGAACCGTTGCTACTACTGCACAGCCACCACAATACTAGCTAGTACTGCAGCACTACTGCAACAGTACTAAGCAAGGGCATGGGTTCTAGCTACTCAGTACTTGGTACTTTGCTGACATACGGTACAGCATAGCTGGCAATACCTTATTCTTTCTACAACTTCACTGTTAAAGGTATGGTCAGTCATTCTCCAGAACGCTTGCTAACTTCAAAGTCATATCAGAACAAAAACATATCTCCCTTCAGTGCCATAGGGTGCTCCCTCAGAAGCTCTGCCCCACACATTGGAAATGCATTGTGAAGGCTAGGATATTGTTGTTGTGAGTGGTGTTTGTCGCTTTGTTTGTGTTACTATTTATGGAACCAGGGCTGTGTAGAAACACCAGATTATTTGTTCAGCATGCACAGAGAATAGGAGTGAGGAGATATTTGGTAAATTTTACAAAAAGTGTATTTTCTTATAATTGCAAACTATACCTTTATTATCCTGTGTGTAGGTGATCCATTGCTAACTAAAGTAGGAGATTGTTGTCTTTATTATCATGAGGCTCTGTTTGCTATAAAAAATATATGTAATATATACTATACAGTACAAATGCACACACACCGTATAACTTATACATTTTCATTTTCCATTTAAAAGGAACAGTGACGAGAATCTTCAATGACATTGTATTAAATCCAAGAAATTAATTGGCATGGTTCATATTTTTTTTTTTTTCTTGAGAGATCATCTTGACACCCCTAAAGTCTTGGCAGTCCTCCCTTTAATGTTAACCTCATAGTACATAGTAATCTCCAAGAGGAAGGACACAATATCCAGAGAATCTTTCAGGGGTGTTTTCCATCATCAGACAGGACTAGCCAAGGATGTACTATATCAGGATCAAGAGTCACATCCACCACATCCTATGAGGATCTCTGGAGGAATCGGACGTGGTCTTTGTTGCGAGACAACTTCTACAGCTGTGAGCTCACCCTGGTTACCTCCATAATTCCTTGTTGCAACTCTTTGATGAAACTTCTCTCTCTAATGCTTTTCTTTTTTTTTTCTTGAATGGTATAAATGAGCTCAGGCTGCCCCCTCTCAAAGGTGCGTGTGTGTGTATTGAATACCCTTGTCTGCGACCTCTTAGTCTGGCTTGTCCTTCTTTCGTTTTTGACCTTCAGTTGTCTCTGCTGGGTCATCTGCTGCACTTCAGTCTCTGTCTGCCCCAGCTGAGCCTTTTTTGCTTCATATCACACGAACAATGGGATGCAGCTTTGTGGTCTGTCTCGCTGCAGAGCTGACACACGCACGCACATGCGCACACACACTAAACACTTACCTACCTCCTGTCTTGCTGAACATCTCCAGAGGCCCGTCATGCTTTTCGCACTACAGGGTTGACCAGCCGGAGACTGTCTCTCTCTCTCTTCAGGTGAGTTTCACATTAACACTGTAACCGGCCACATACGCACACCAGGCACGACGTCACAGCTTTGTGCTTGCTCGCAGTACAGGTGTCACATGAGACCTCTCCTTGGCCTGGGCGGTTGCTTTGTTTTGCAGGCAGCTGAACTCATCATGGATACGCAAGTGTTCACCTTCAGCAGCGGTCTTGGGCAGAAGACATTATTATGCAGGGAACATATTGGCCTTTCCTGTCCCAGTGCTTCATTAAACAGTATAGGTTTTATAGAAGTTGTGTCCATATGGTATGGGTACAGGATTGTTGAACATGTCTAGACAGATGTAACATTAAAGTATAGTCAGCTATTGCAAGCTATATGCTAAGCTAATACACTTTTTGTCAAATTCACCATATATCTCCTTGCATTTCTCTGTGCGTGTTGAAAACATAATCTGATACTTCTACACAGCCCTGGCTCCGTAAATACGAACAGAAACAAAGTGGGGAACACCGCTCGTATCAACAAAGCCACAGCACTACACTTTGCTTCACAATGACGTGTTTCGACGTGTAAGACGCCGCCGTGGAGGAGAGCGTATCGATACTGTTTTGATTTGAGCTTGAAGTTGGCAATAATGACTTACCATAGTTTTGCATGGTAGACATGATAATTAAAGGACATTGTTCAAATACTATTTTACCTCTGAGGTTTATCTACTGTAATCATCTTCTTTAGTGTCTTGTTGAGTGATATACAGACAGCACTGGTTTTTGCTCCAGTTTTTCATGATTTCACGATCTAAGACCTATTTTCTGCAGGGGTCTGTACCCAGTTCCTGCATGGCCTGCGTACTCACCAGGCATGGCACCAGACATGTGACTCATTGAGCATGTTTGGGATGCTTTGGATAGGCGTGTACAACAGTGTGTTTTGCACAAATCTCCTTCACAAGGTGTTGAGTTTGGCCTGTGGAATGCTGGCCCACTCTTCTGATTGTCTGTTTTCTGTTTCCTTATTATCTTGCTGTTGTCACCAGAACTTGTAGGCAAATCACTGGGCGAATCCAACTGGGCAAGTAGGAATCACAGCACTCCGACTATAAGTTCTAAATAACATTGCATGCAATACGCTTTGAATTACAGGCTCTCAGCATTGCATAAAATAGTCTAGGCCGTGATTTCTAGCCCACCTTCCACTGTCTCTTCCCCTATATATCTCAAACAAACCCACACACAGTGTGCAGGTTCTCTCATTAATCTGTATTTAACTATATAGTGGCTACATCTACAGTATCTCCCTGCACCTGATCCAAACCAACAATCGATCTGTTTAGTAGCCTAGATTCAGATGCTATCAGGCTAAGATACAATAGACATGCCTTGCGATCAATGTATTATGCTAATGTAATGTTAACAGCCTAAAAACAAAA
Source organism: Typhlichthys eigenmanni (assembly GCA_027564635.1). Classification (NCBI taxonomy): domain Eukaryota; kingdom Metazoa; phylum Chordata; class Actinopteri; order Percopsiformes; family Amblyopsidae; genus Typhlichthys; species Typhlichthys eigenmanni. The sequence goes on from JAODUK010057088.1 coordinate 14,498, forward strand.
CAGTGCAACACTGCTCACTTTGCTGTAGCCTAAGGTGGTTCTGCAAAACCTTGCTGTCTACTCCAGCCTTTGTCCCTTTGGAAACGTGCATTCAATATAAATGTGATATGTAGTTCTCTATGAAATTGCTATCCAGGCTAAAGTTGGTGTTTTGCTGGTCGGGTGGGGTTTGGGTATAACCTGACACACCATATATCTGTGTCTGTTAAGACACATCCATCTGGGGAACCGTCCATTAAAACAGTTTCAAGAGGGCATCAAAAAATACCGGTAAATAATTGGTCGAACCTGTAAACCAGCAGTCTGTTGTTATCCACTGACTGTGTGAAAACATTGAGAAAAGCCTTTGCTCTAATAAATTTAAATGAAACTGTATTGTATAATCTCTAGGCGTTTTTGACTGGAGTTGTTTCCAAGTGGCCTACGTCACACCTAAACCACGCCCGTAGCTAAACTACAACGCTGTGTGGCAACACACTAGTTTTACCAGCCTCGATTTCCAAGCTCCCCAGACTGATTCTCGCGGCGAAGTCAAACTAAAGCGAGATCAGGATTGGCTCATATGAGGTCGGGTTGGTGTGGGTATGTATCATATCCTGACTTCAGATCTACCCAATTTTTTTTCTGTTCCTGTTCCAGGTGGGTGGAGTCCTGTTCTTGGTTCTCAACTCCCAGCTGTTCTTTGATTCCTCAGGCTGCCCAGAACTGAAGGAGGCCCAGGACGTCTGGCTTGAGGAACAGCTACGCAGGGCCTCATCGACGGTAGGGGTACATAGTGGTCAAAAATACTTTTCAAGGTTAGAATTGATTGTGGATCCTAAACTAATTTGATTATCTCCTGTTAGGTTTTTCTGATATTTGAACCATTCTATGTCTTTTGATCAAGCTGAAAATCACGTGTTGTCTCAGGATATACAGATTCAATAATTTTTCAATAGATTATAAAGGAACAAATGCAAAACAGATTAAATGAAAATCTTTTTAAAAATTGCTGATTTAATGCAGGTGGTTTACTGGACAATGTTCTGCTCTGCCATGACTCAACAAGACTGGACATTCTTGCGGTTTGAATAACGGCCGCTGTCTGCTGCTTGACGTCATGGCAACGGAACTTCCCTGCGTGGCGCTCATCGATGTATCCTATCAGTCACTGGTCTCGCCCTGTCTCCGTTCAGGAGCCCAAACCCAAGCATGTCGTGGTGTTCCAGCACATCCCTCTGTACCTGGAGAGCCCTGAGGAGGACGACGACGGCTACTTCAACTTGCAGAAGGTGTTCCGGCTCAGCCTGATGGACAGGTTCAGGAGAGCAGGTATGGAGGTTAATGTGGTGAAACCATTTCGCTGGATCCCTGTGAATCACACCAGTTAGTCATTAATTAAAATAACTAAACAAGACACACACCAGACAAACACTCCAGTGTCATTCAAAAAGCAAATTGCTATTGCGGTTTTATATTAAGGTTATGGCCATATTTTTTAACTGCAAATTAGGCAGTGACCTGTTTCAGAGTAAAGTGTAATGCCACTTTTCTGCAGTTTGCGTCAGACAAACTCAATTTCCCAAAGTACACGCAGTGAGTGAGTATGCTTCTGTTTGATGTCCTATCATTGTCTGTGTACTGCTACTTTAAATGGACCAAAGTATTGGTTACCAGGTGCACTGACTAATATTTCGTATTTACATTTATTTCAAAATATCTCATATGTACATGACTTTGATTAGATTTTTGCATGCACGTATCCAGGACCTAATCAAATGAGTAAGTGAGCAGAATAGTCCAGTGTTTTGCTCAAGGGCACAATTACAGGACAGTTGATGGACACTAATTGGCTAATGTGGGTAGTGAGTCTGTCAGCTGTAGCGTGGTATAGGACTGTCTCTGTTTGTCTTTTGTACTTGAATTCAGAGAGAACTGTATTGAAAAGATTTGAATGTGTGTTTGGGTTTGGCTGAGAAAGTCAAATTATAATCCCCCCTCTTCTTAACAACAAAAGAAACAAAATGTCTTATTTAAATTCACACCATTGCCTACTTTAGGAGCCCAATAACATTACATTATTATACAATTATAATGAATTTAGACCGCTGTGATCTGGTCTTTCACAGTGGTCTATCATCAATAGTTTCCATAGGTAATACAGTCAACGTTACTGTCAGAACATGTTCATGAGCACTATCTAGAGCACAGTTAATATCCCGAGCCCGGCTCTCAGAGCAGGCACAGACGATTAGTCTGCCATCAGCCTTCGCTAGTGGAGGAGCCCCCAGCACGCACAACACACACACACACACACACACACACACACACACATACACGAGAAAGGCCTAATTAAATTAGTCAGTGCGCTTGCATGCTATATGGAAAATCATTCCACAATCAGAGCCCATTGTTCAATGCTTATAGATACAAGGGTAAGGGTTTGCCTTTCTGAAGGACACGAAGTCCGTACATGGACAGACACACACACTCGCACACACGCACACACACACACATTGCCCTAAGGCCAGAGCTACAGTGGCCTGCCAGAGTATAAGCAGGCGTGCCGTGCTTCTCAATCATGCATCAAGGTGACCGGGGATGATATTAATGTAATTATACAGCATGTCATTGCATTATCCCAGCATGCATTTAACCATGTGTGTTCATTTTGGTCAGACATTGTGTGTGCTTGTGCATGTGAGAGATTGAGGAAGTGAAATGTGATTGAGTGCAGTGGGTTTTTCCCCCACACATATCGACAGGTCAATAGTCATCAGCATAGCATCTGTAGTCTGCCCCACACATAAACATGGCCTCTGCTGTAATGAGAAGCTCTGTCTACCAGACTGATCTAGACTTTTTTGCTCTCCAGTTCTCAGATGCATGCACGGAGGCTCTGGTCTTTGAGAAAGTAATTTCAGTATGGTTGGCTTATGGTGTTATTATTGTTGGCGTTGTAATGTGGTCGCCAGAGTTTTCTTCTTATCTGAATTTTATTAGACTTTTCCAGTCAGTATTATTCATCGCCAAGTGGAATCCTCTGCTTAGTTCTTTACATATAGGAATATGGTCACTCAATTGTGAGTCCATGGCTTGAAACCCCATCTCTGTCATCTTGTTGAGCCTTGTATACAGTACAGATACAGGTAGGAATATGAACACTCAGTTTAGGGATCGAACCGATACCATACTGAGATTGGAAATCGGTCCAATATTGACTTAAATAGCTGGATCGGTATCAGTTACAATTGGACAGTTGTAACCGATCCATAGGGCTAATCCAATTAAATTACTTTACTAGGTCTACTGTCAAGCATCACCTATGTCTAACCTACCCAGGCCACACCATCAGCAGCAGGTTTATAAAATGAATCCAAGTCCTAAAATAGAGTGGCTGTCCTTTACTTTGCAACTTAATTCAAAACTTAATTTAACACTGGAATCAGATCGGTACTCAGTATTGGCCCAAAGTGCCGGTACTGGGATTGAAAACACTGGATCGTGTCATCCCATTCATCCATCCATCCATCTTTATCCGTAGTCGGGTCGCGGGGGCAGTAGCTCCAGCAGGGGACCCCAAACTTCTCTTTCCCAAGCCACATTATCCAGCTCTGACTGGGGGATCCCGAGACGTTCCCAGGCCAATGTGGAGATATAATCTCCCCACCTAGTCCTGGGTCTTCCCCGAAGCCTCTTCCTAGCTGGACGTGCCTGGAACACCTCCCAAAGGAGGCGCCCAGGGGGCATCCTTACCAGATGCCCGTACCACCTCAACT
>JAODUK010057109.1:4830-18250 GCA_027564635.1 Typhlichthys eigenmanni
TCTATAGAGGGTGTATTCCCACATGTTGACAACCCTGTACAGGGGGTCCATACCCACACACATCAACCCCAGCTTTATAGAGGGTGTATTCCCACATGTTGACAACCCTGTACAGGGGGTCCATACCCACACACATCAACCCCAGCTCTATAGAGGGTGTATTCCCACATGTTGACAACCCTGTACAGGGGGTCCATACCCACACACATCAACCCCAGCTTTAGAAAAACAATGCAGCGCCTCACCCCGAGTTCATCCTCGTCTTCGTCAAAGATGTTATCCAGGTCAGAGATGTTCACCACTAGGTCCCCCTCTCTAGTCAGGGAGGGGTTGGCTTTGGACGCCGCCTCGTCTCGGCCCGACTCATCTGGAAGAAGCGTCCATTTTGAAGGTCAAACATACCAGTCCATACTAGGGATGGCACCGATACGATACTGAGATCGGATATTGGTCTGATACTGACTTAAATAGCTGGATCGGTATCGGTAACAATTGGATAGTTGTAACCGATTCATGGGGTTTGTCCAATTAAAGTAATTTACATGCGTAGGTCTACTGTCAAGCATGTCTAACCTACCCAGGCCACACTATTAGCAGCAGGTTTCTAACATGCATCTAAGTCCTGATATAGAGATTGGCTGTCATTTACTTTGCAATTTAACTTAAAACTTAATTTAACACTGAAATCGGATCGGTACTCGGTATCAGCCAATACCCAAAGTGCCGGTATCTGTATCGGTATCGGGACTGAACAAACTGGATTGTGCCATCCCTAGTCCAAACCGGTCCATACCGGTCCATACAGTGTCAGACACAGCCATGCTGTTTGCTCTGCCACTGAGATAATGAGCCGCCTCCTCCGCACCTGGTTTGTGTGCCGAGCTGAATATCGACATGGCGTCTTTTCCGCCAGGCAGTGCCCCGTTGCTGGTCAGATCTTCCCCCTGACAAACAATTACGAAGACATTTTAGTACACCAACTGCTCTGTTTGCGCCGGCAGCACCCTTGACCTGGTTTTCAGAGTGCTACTCTAAAGCGCTTCTAAAGCGCTGTGGAAAAATGAGCTATAAACACATTTGGTAAACACAGGCGGTCGTGGCGTCACAGCTCGCAGGCGGGTAGGAACCGAATGGAAGACAACGGGGCAAGCTTACCACAGGATTATTCAATCAAACAAACGCAGGCAAGAACACGCACCACCACAACAAAACAAATGACGATGAACCGATGAGGTCGCGTCAAAACAGAAGGACTGAAATAGACTAGCACAGGACAGGCCGTTGGGCAGAGGATAACGAGAGGCAGGTGGAACTAATGGACACTCAACACGGGGCAGGCAAGCACGGGACGAATCAGACCAACAGGACACAGGGAAACAGACAGACTGACAGACAGACTGACAGAAACATGAGAAATGCCAGGGCAGGGTGGCAGACCGTGATCACAGCTTCACTGCGTTACATTCCTTTATCGTGTTGTTATTTATATACAGTACATGGGTTACTAGGGAGACAACTCAACCTTCTTCCATCGCTGTAACCTGAACAAACGGCAGACAGTAAATGCACTGCCTCAGTGAAAAGACATCAGAGGTGGAAATCCCGCGGCCCCAATCACATGTGTGTTATAAACGTGAGCAGAAGAGAAAGCTCAAGCCTCAGCGCTCATATAAAGCAGGAAAACACTGAACGGAGATGTGTCAAACGGTTACAATATTACAACTGGGCTGATGAAGATGTAAGTGTTTTTATGGCTGTTTACTGTCTAACTGTCCTGGAGGGGTTGGATTCCTCCCTCTGTTCTCCCTTCCCAAGGCTACAAACCACTATTTTTACCCAAGTGGTGTGTAGGGGAGATACTCCTTGCCTGATGGGATGAGCAGGTTAAGGAGGTGGTCTTTATTTCCATTTGATATGTAGGTCTGTGCAGCCCCTTTGAGACTTCAACGTGATTAAGGGCAATATAAATTAACTTGACTGCTGCTGAAACATCATAAAATCTATAAAGAGCTACATACAATATAATATATTGAATAAAGAGCTACACACTCAATATAATACATAGAATAAAGAGCTACACACTCAATATAATATACTGAATAAAGAGCTACACACTCGAATTATATGGAAAATGATAAAGACTGCCTTTACAATATGGAGCGCTTTTCTAACCTTCCGGACACTCAAATCGCTGTGCAGGATTCACACACATTCATACACTGATGGTGCTGACCACCGGTTAGATGGTGCCTTGCTCAGTTACACCTCAGCACTCAGCCAGGAGGCAGCTAGAGTCGAACCAGCGACATTTTGATCACCTGTCTACCCTCTCTACCGCCTAAATTGCCACCCTTATTATGAAATACAATACTGTCATGTAAACATACTTTTTATATAAAGACATCTTAAGATAATAAAGATATCTCTAAAGATATACGATATCGATGAGACGTCGTGTTTTATTTTACCTTGGCTCGTTTGCCTGGCTCTCTGCCCTGGCCCTTGAGCCTCTTCGAAGCAGAGAAGGTGTACTCGATGTCGCCCTCCTTGAAGTCGTAGGGGTCGTCGCCTGGCTCCCGGAGCCCCTCTGCGCTGGGCGGCTGGATCAGGCCCAGGGCGAGGACATGGTCCTTAACCTTCTCCTCCGAGATCTTGAAGCGTTTGTGCGTCTGCGTGTACATTCTGGACACACGGCTCAACTTTCAGCTCACGTTCGCTTTTATCCGGGACTTCGCACCAAAATGTCATGGCAACGAGTTTAGCACCACATACTTAATTTTGACAGACTTTGACTCAGCTGGCCGATATTGACAAAATCAAATATATAATATGTTTATCAAATACTGTAGCTTCATATTGATATTGAGGTATTTACACTCCTCCCCTTCCAAAAACTCCTCCCCTACCTCTTAAGCACTGCCTCCTCAATCAGCCTCCTTCATATTAAGCCCCGCCCCCTATAGAGGGCTTCTCCTCTTCAACAGACCCCTCCCCCTTACCTCTTCAGCCCCACTCCATCCACATCCGTCTCCACCTTCAGCTCTCCCAGTCGGTCCACGGGTAGCTCCGACGGTCTCAGGTCACCGTGGTTACCGGTCCTGGGGGTCCTGAAGCCCCGCCACCAGCACGTCTTGCTCTCCCGGGGGTCCAGCGTAAGCGGCGCAACGTATAGCGCTGTCTCGCTAGGAAGGAAGAGCCCCCCCAGGCCGCTCATCGCCCCCCCGCCCATCGGGGGGCAGTGGGGGGCTCCAGGCGGCGGTGGCAGCTGTGTCAAGCTGCACACCTCTGGCCCGGGGAAGTCCTGCATGCGTGGGTGGGGGCTGAGGGTGGGCGGCGGCGGGGAGAGAGGCGAGCGCAACAAGGCCTCCTCAGGGGCCCTGCTGCCCGCGGAGAGGGGCTTGCAGCCGGCTGCGGTGTCCAGAGGCTCCAGGGGGGGCTCCAGCGGGGGCAGCGCCCCCCCACCGGGCTCCTGCTCCGCGAGGGATCCCGGGGTGGCCGGCAAGCGGTGGTGGAAGGCGGTGACGGTCGGCCGCTTGGCCTGCTTGTCGGCCCGGTCCGGCCGGTCGCCGCCCTTGTGCCTGGTGCCTGGCGGGGCTGACGGAGGTGGGTGTGTGCTACTGCTGCTGCCCCCGGTGGCCGGGCCGGGGAGGGCACCCGCCTGGGCAGCGGCGGAGGAGGCCTGGTTCTGCTTCTGCTGCTTCAACCTGGGGACACAGCAGCATCAAAGATGTTTGAACAATAGCAAAGATAAACCAGAGCCATGGAGCGCCAACGGTCACGTGGTTCATGGAGAAGCAAAACAGTTCCAGGAAGTGCTTGGCGGGCAATTTGAACCGATACATACAGATATATAACTGCAACTTTGGGTAAATAGTAGTAGTAATTAATGCATCAATTTACATTTACAATATATAAAGTATATTGTAAATGTAAATTGCTACCCATTAATGACTCCAGAGAATAATAATAGGCAATATTAAGGTGAAATCCCCGAACCTCCCCATTGACTTGCATGGAGCGCATATGGTCGTTCTGGTCTGCTTTAAGGGTCAATTCTTTCGGGTGCAGTACCACCCGTCGCCACACGACACACAAGCCTGCTTCGAGCCAACCCACCTGGGGCAGCAGCATGGAGCTCTGGGGCCCAGGTCACTGAAGTCCCAGGTGCTCTGGTCGTCTGAGCCCCCCTCGGTGGGCGTCCCTTCCCCGCCCGGCTGGCTCCATCTGCGGGGAACACAGGGACGGTAAGAGGGCGAGGCTGGGTTGTTAAAGGAGCCATATACGACATTTTACACATTAATACAGCAGCAAACAGCTATGTTCAACTGCAACTTCAACCATTTATTTGTCCCCGTGTGGCAGTTGTTTTTGCAGCAGGTATAGCATACTCAAAAAAGACTCCAAACTAGAAACCGAATAATGCTACCATACAGCGGCGATTATAAAAAGATAAAATAGTAATTGTGAAAAGATAAGATTAGCCTACAGTATGTACTGGGTGCTATATTATCTCCGTACCGTAGACTCGCGGTGTTCCGGACAGAATCGGACATGCGAGGTACCGTAGACTATGTGTTTGATCAATACTTCGATTTGCTATTCTTTAATTTAAACGTTTGTAAGTTGATCAAATAAGGTATAAAACGCTTTCCCCCTATTTGGACTGGTCCATCCCATAGAACTCCATTCATATTCTTCTCTCCCGGCGCCATTCTTAAAGCCTGCTGGCGGCGCTTCGGCACTCACTGAGATTCTGTATAAACTAAATATCTGATGGTAGTCTTACTGATTTGGCTGAAAACAGAAGAAAAACACACTATCGAACAGTATGTATAACATTTTGGACCGTGACGTAATTTGTGTAAAGTGTACGGTAAACTGTGAGTAAACGTGGAACACCGTGAGTCTATGGTAAGGACTTGGAGTGGAGAAATGATGAGCAGACTGACATCACAGTCCCACTCTGTCAGTTCTGAGCTGCTCTGTGCTTTGTATTCGTAGCCGTTTCGGCCACGCGTGCATTGTAGATTGTGTGTGTGTGTGTGTGTGTGTGTGGGTGTGTAGCCCACGGAACATTTGTTCTGGCCTGAGACGCTGGTGCTCCAGTGCGACATCTAGTGGCAGAAAGTCATGCAGAGACACTTGTAAGCTCTTGTATACTGTGCAATATTTTCCTTAACATGAATGCAGCAGTGCAAACAACTGTTTTCTATGCAAAGATTAGATAGTTCAGTATTGGCATTGTGAGCAGAGAACGACATCACACTTTTTAAAGTTAAGGTCTCGTGGCGGGACGGGGGGAGGACGGGGGTTTGGGGGGGGGGGGTTGGCTAACAACGTAATGCCAACAACTTACGCGTGCTGGGGCTGTCTAAGGTAGCACTGTCTCCACGCCTGGTGAACCACCTGGCTGGTCAGCTTCTTCTCCGAGGGCCTGGGGCTCAGGCTGGTGGCCCACGTGCTGCTGTCCTGGGCGGGGCCGCTGGAGACGGACGTCACAAAGCCACTGTCCGCTGGGAGAACACAGTCGAAGGGAGCAGAGTTGGCAACTCACCACAGGAGAGCCAGAGCCAGACTTTGTATGGTGGTGGTGGTGATGGTGATGCATTGTATTTATATATCACTTCTCAAAGACCCAATGACGCTTTACAAAGAAGAACATGAAACAGAAACTAAATACAAAAAACAAAATACAACCGGACCAACCGACCCAACCAAAAAAACCCATTTTATAACATTGTGGGATTTGGGCAGGCGATTTTAAACAGATGACATTAGGCGTCGCTGGAAGATCGAGATTGTTTCAGAGTCATGGATGGTTTGTTGGAGAGATCCCGAGCCTTGGGGGCAACCCTTGAGAATGCCTTGCCCCCAAAGCTTTGGGATTACTATTACTTCATTGAACTGAAAGTGACATTAAGCATCACACTAACTAGATTAACATCTGATCCCAACCAGCTAACAGACCAGCTGATCACTGCTATACACCCATTGGCCAAATAGTCCAGGGTGCCTTATTTACGCTGGCCAAGTCTGCTTTCCTGCCACTTTCCCAGCAAGCCCCTTTGCTCCCACCACCTCCCCTGCACCTCCTTTTGTTCTGCTGTACGGCTGTATTAGTCGATGTCTGTTGTCATTGATGCTTGCGCTGTGTTACCTTGTGGGGGGGGGGGGGGGTGCATTGCTGCTCTCCCAGCCTTTTGCTTTCCATATATGCACATGAGCTTCCACAACAGAATGTACTGCAATGCACATATAAGTGTGCATTTAAGTCCCGCCCACGCCGGGGTGGAAACATTCCATACCTCCCCATTGACGTGTATTACGTTAAGCTGCTCGCCTTTTATCAGGCACAAGAAAACGGGAGCACACGACACCCATTTTAGCATCCTTTCATTGGCTTCCCGTACGGTACAGGATCGATTTTAAGATTGTATTAATTGTCTTCAAGTCACTGAGTGGACTGCTGCCTCTTTATCTGTCTGAGCTGTTACATCGTCATTCCTCAGCAAGATCACTAAGGTCTACCAACCAGATCCTCCTGGATGTGCCTAGAGCCAGGCTTACAACCAGAGTGGACAGAGCATTTGCGGTGGGTGCCCCGATCCTATGGAATAGTCTACCATTGCACATTGGAGATGCACAGACCTTTCAAGTCGTTGCTAAAAACCCACCTTTTAAAATGTGGCTTTTAATCTTTATTGAGCTTGGCTTCTGATGTGTCCAACTGTCCTGTTTGTGTATAATATTTGTATTTTTATGCATTTCCATTTTGCAGATTTGTGCCTTTATGGATGTTATTTCATCTCCTGTAAACCACTTTGGTCGACTGTGGTTGTGTTTTTTTTTTTTTTTTTCGTTTTTTTTTTTAAGTCAGAGACCACTCAGACAATAACCCCCTCTCCCAGTCGGAACCCTCCCAACAGCAGCAGAGGGGCTACAGCCCCCTGCCAGGAAGGCATCACCGGCCCAGGCGAATATGCAGGGTGACTGTGGTTGTTTTAAATGTGCTTTATAAGTACATTTTACATTGACATTGACATTAAGCTCAACTAACGTAATTTCTGACTTATACCAAAACATTTAAACCTACCTAAAAGCAGTTGTGTGTGACAGGATGCACTACCCACAAGGTAAAAAACCCAGAGCTAAGAAAAATCAAGGTTTTGAAGAAAGAAAAGCACATACAAGCAATAATTATCGGACATTATCAGTTAATACGGGACATTTTCAGGGAAAAATAGGTAAACTGTGAGACCCTAACACTCAATATGTCTACATGTGGTGACTGGTTGACATAGCGTGCCAAAATAATCATTTAACATGGTGAAATAGCAAGTATTTTATCAGGTAAAGCATTTGTAATACTGTTTGTGTCTACCTAGGCGTACCTAGGTGTGTCTCTATTGCTTGTATGCAGTTTGGTCTCCTTTTCCTCCTTCTCCGATACTTCTTTTGGTTAGAAAAGTTATAAACACTTAGATCTGTGTTCATTACATTGTGGGTATTGCATCCTGTCACACTGTAACAGCTTTTAGGTAGGTTTAAGGTTTCAGTTTTTTGGTAGCAGTCACAAATAATGTTAGCTTAGCTTATCACAATGCAAAGTCAACTGAGAAAGTTTTCCCCCTTGGTGGGCGTATGAGTATGACCCGTTGCGCTCAGTCGCTATAGTGGTCCTGACTAAACATTTGTATAAGTTGAGTGTTATAAAAACTGTGATTCTGGTTTGGACGACGCTAAATTCTTGTAAGTGCATGCATATATTAAACATGGAAGGAATCGTACCGTTTTGCTGGATCGGTTCTGCTACATTTCCTTGGTTTGTGCAAATTGTACATTGGGTCTTGGACTCAAGGACAGAACTGCAGGCTTCAGTTTTTAAATTTAAATGTTGACAATGTGTTACTCAAGTTGTCAAGAAGCACTTCACACAAACACAACTCCAAGTAATCAGAAAATGACCACTTCCATGACGTTGTGAATACTGCAACAGTCACATGACTTTATGTTAGTGTGTCTGCCATCATATTTGACACCCATGTACTCATACATTGCCTAGTGTTTGATAGTAAGCTCTTGTGTGCATGCTTGTCCTTAGATTATACACTCGTGTTTCCAAATCAAGCACAGTCACAATGTGAATAATGTGAGTATAATTAAAAAGGTGAGAAACTTGCCAAATTGGACTAGCGACTATTGGCGGAGATGCTAACAGGCACTGCTAAAGCTTCATCTGTCCAGAGCTACATTATTGTTCGTTTACCTCAGCGATTTCATCTTAATTTGTTTGTCTGTTCCAACAGCAGTTTTAATTGGTTGCTGGCTCATTTAGAAAGCTTAATTAGATGTGGACAGAGAGACAGGAGGGTTCTGCAACAGTTTCACTGAGCAACAAACAAGTTCTGCCTGGTTTGGGCTTCCTTTCTCAGCAGATTATCTGTTAATTGACTTCAATACCAGTGAGATTTCTTCAAATGATGTTTATTTCTGCAATCAAGTGTGGCTGGGTAGATAATTGGAAAAAAGAAGATGCCTTTATAAATTCTCCATTGTGAGTACAATCTATTTGATGCTACCAGGAGATCAACAGTCTGTTCTGCCTTGAAGACCACTGTGGGGGAAGCCATTCTGCGTTGGTGATGCCGAAAGGGAGCTTTCTCCATTTACTACCATGATAATCTAAGCCATTAAAATACACCAATTGTTGCCAATGTATTTATATGTCTCAAACGTGACCTATAGGCCTACATGTCCCTATACAGGACATGTTCTATACTGTACATGTCCCATCATATACATATCCTGCACATGTCCCGTCCTATACATGGCCCATATGTGTTCCATAGGTGTCCCATACATGTTCCTATACATGGTCCATATGTGTCCCATAGGTGTCACATACATGTCCCCATATGTGTCCCATAGGTGTCCCATACATGTTCCTATACATGGTCCATATGTGTCCCATAGGTGTCCCATACATGGCCCATACATGTCCCATAGGTCTCCCCATACGTACCTGAGCAGGGCTGCTCGGGGGAGCATGGGGGCGTAAGGGGCACGCCAAAGCTCTGGGCTCCCGAGCCCAGCGGCGGCGGAGGCGGGGCCAGGGGGGACGCCTGCTCTGGCGGGAGGTCAGCCTGGGCGATCAGCACGAACGCCAGTGGGTAGTTCATCCTGACGCCACCTGGTGGACGAGGAGCAGAAGTACACACTGAAGTACACGACACTGACTGGCTCCACTGAGCCACTTATGAAGGGCATATATATAACAACACACAGTGAGTCTGATTACTGCCACTTGGTATTAGTTAGCATTAATAAGACTTTTATTATTAGGGGAAACGTTGCATCAAAAAGGTTCACCTCTAGTAGACTGACATGCCAGATGGATTGTTAGTCACACGTCCATCTGGGGAGCCGTCCATCAAAACTGTTTGGCAGTTGATTGGATGAACCATATGGTTGTTTTCACTGTCGGCAAACGTAAACCACGCCCACACCTAAACCACACCCCTATAGCTAAATCACGTCCACACCTAAACCAAGCCCCTATAACTAAATCACAGCGCACACCTAAACCACAGCCATATAGCAATCAACACGACACTGATTGGTAAGTTCAGTTACATCTCAGACACATTCAAAATGATTCCTAGGCTTTCCATCCTGATCTCGCAAGGCTACACCTCTAGGACTCGAACCCACAATCTTCTGGTCATGGGTGGGAATCAAACACCCACACTAGCAGACCACTCACAACTTGTAAGTTACGGTGCATTATCTGCAGAATATATTATAAAGATAATATTTAGATGCCTTTGCGCCTTTATCCAAAGAAACTTAGCGAGTATAGCAATAGAATTACAGTATGGAGCAAGATGAGTTGGATTTGCTCCCTCTATGGTCCCTTACCAAGTGGTTTGTAGGGATGTTTTTCCTTGCCCGATGGGAGGAGAAGAATAAGGGGGGCATTTGTTTCCGTGTGAAACTGTCAATCATGCCCCTTAATTCTCTGATTTTGGGTCAACAGTGAGGCAGAGGGTGGAGCGGGGCGACCAGGGGTATCCAGAAGTCACTAATTCAAACCTTATTAACTCCTCCTGAAGGTGCTATGCACATTGCCCAGACTGGGCCCAACTGACGCCAACATTCTAACGTTGGCAGAAGTTGCTTGCAGTCTTCAGAATGTTCATAAAACCAACTGCCCAGCTGTCCACATTGCCCAGAATGTAACTGACAGGACAACTCAGACCTGGGATTAAGCGACAGGAATAACCTATCTGAAACAAATCCAGAGATTATGTTAGGCTACTATCTACTTTATCTTACTACCAACTTTTCTCTATTAACGTTCCTACGTCCAGAAGCTACAGCAAAGTGAAGTGAGTAACGGACAGTCCTCCTGGACATCTTCAATGAATCTCGTGTCCGCTAACATTGCACAGTTGTCAGGGTGGTTAGATGGCGCCTTGCATAGCTGCATTTCTTTATTTTCCATTAATAAAACCGACATGACTCGACTTGAAGGGATGGGCATTGAACCCACAAGCTTTGGGATGTGTGCCTCCCACCCTCAGCGCTAACCTATCCTTATATAACAGTAGGTAATTGCATGATGTGCCGTGTTTGAACCCGACCATTACGGCTAAGCTCCGGGCTTCGCTCTCTTACGCTGACACCCAGATGTGCCTCTTGGCTGAAGGAGAAGATGAGATTACAAGACACTCCTTGGCTGTGCTGTGAACGCCTCAGGCCAGAAGAGCGCACGAGTCTTACGAAAGCCTTAACAATGAACTGTTGTCACACAGCTCAATGGACGCACACACACACACACACACACACACACACACACACACAGTACACAAACATGCACACATGTACACTCGCGCACACACACACACACACACACACACACACACACACACACACACAGGTCACAGACACACACGCATGCACACACCCACGCTGGTGCTCTCAGCACCACAGCGCACAGCCTGTAGCCTCTAAGGTGCAGAAGCCCCTGACACTTTGATGTGATCCAATCAGATCAATACTGGGTGGTGGGTTGGGGGGGTGTGGGAAAGGTAAAGGAAGGGGGGGGGTCAGGTGTCAGAACGTCGATGATCTTGATTAGAGCATCACCTCCCCCTCGGCCTTTGTTCCCCAGGCCTCTTCATACACCCCCGGCCCCCGTGGCTGAAGCAAACCTCAGCAGCAACAGGTCATCAGGGATGGACTGGCCATCGGGACAATCGGGAGTATTCCCGAACCAGCCGGTCCATTCCAGGCCGAACCGGCCGGTGGTCAAGGAGTTTTTATGTGGGGGGTCTTCCATACCCACTATACACACTGCATCTGTTTACAGTGAAGCAAGGGGGGTCTTCCTTACCCACTATGACCTCGACGGCAACGTGACAGCTGGGGTCTGAGGCTCGGCCGCCATCTTGCCTCTCCTTCTCCCTCTGGGGCAGCACCATGGGGTAGAAGTAGCTCCACTCCTCCATCAGCTTGCGGACCGCCGGGTCACTCATCTTGTAGGCCTGGCCTGTTAAGGTGCCACTCAAGCCGTACGGGCTCAGGATTACTATGGCAACGGACAGAATGGAGAAGACACAGAGAGGATTGAACAGGCGCTCTACAACAGATGGAAGCATATATAAATATATACACACTGCTCACCTTGCAGCGGTGCGGAGGACGTCTGCGCCAGGCGGATGTGGTGGTCGGTGAGGCGGTAGGCGGGCTGGTGCTGGGAGACCTCCACGCTGGTGCACACCGTGCTCTCTCCGTGCAGGAAGAAGGAGAAGGAGCAGGACAGGTGGTCGCTATGGAGACGGGACACACAGTGTTTACATCCATGACATATACATGCACAAGCGCTGTGTGTGATGCTGGGGATTTTATGCTCAGAGAAAAAGAAAGAAATAAAGGAAAACGTCGAAGCAGCTTTGGTTTGAACCTCTCCAACTGTTAGGCATTTGTTTAAAAAACAAGGCCACGCAGCGGTCCGACCAAGTTATACATATCTACTGAATCACTGCGTGCAAGCAGGGATTCTCCAATCCTTGCTCTCTCAAGCACACACACAAACACAGACACACACAATGGCACAGCTCTGAAGCAGTGGTGCAGATCCTCTCATGCCCTGCCTGTCAATAGACTAATCTGCAGCGGTACCGAACTATAAAGTTGGTAAACGTTTAGCATACGCATTCATCCTATTGGTTAACGTGAAGGAATATGTCGGAGCACCTCGTAGGGGATGTCAAACTAGGCGAGAAAATTAAAAAAAATTCTAACATGCTAGTCTTTTCGTCGGGACGTTGTGAGGCGTCTCAGACGTCTCGTAGCCTATCTTAGAATATGTCACACTACACAGAGTAACGACGCCTGTCGTCGCTCCAGACGAGCCACGTTCTGTTCCGACGCTGAAAATGCGTCGGTCACGACGAAATCTGGTCAAAATCGGCCTGAAATCGTGTAGTGGATACCCGGCATTAGATATATTAGTCATTTTGATAGGCTTACTTAATATAATGTTTTCTGCGGCTCCAGTCAGATAAATAGAAACTGTTTGGGGCACAAATGGCACTTCTGATAGTCAAGGTTAAAGGTCCCTGGTCTATGTGGGATGTCCACGTTGACGAGCATATGTAAACATGTCATCAAAAATGTATAGCACATTGTTATCATAGGGAGGAATTGTACCGCTGTATGACACAGGATACAACATGGATCGAAACCAAGAGCAAAACAACATTTAGCTGAGGAAGACCTGGCCTTCCCCATGCATGGCCTGAAACAAACTCAATTTCCCCCAAAATAGTTTCCTGCAGAATTACGGTTATGGCCTCACATTGATCACAGGTACTTGGGAATTAATGCACCATCTTCTAAATACCCATTAACACCCCCCCACCCCCCACCTCCCGAGAGAGGAATAATGGACAATGTTTTGGTGAAATCCGTGGACCTCCTCATTGACTTGCTGGGTCGTTCTAGTCTGCATTAATGGGGCTACGCCCCCCCCTCCCCCTTTCTGAAAGTCAGACAATTATGTGGCAATATACGTTAATGGCTCTCACCACCTCTATCCTCTCTGACCAACAGCTCACATTACGCCCGGGAATACAGAGGCCAACCAGGGGTTCACATGTGTGTCATAGACTGTACAGTACATTTACAGTACAATATATAAATGGACAGACCCTCTGTGACGTCACCATAGACTGTGTATATAAATGGACAGATCCTCTGTGACGTCACCATAGACTGTGTATATAAATGGACAAATCCTCTGTGACGTCACCATAGACTGTATATATAAATGGACAAATCCTCTGTGACGTCACCATAGACTGTAAATATAAATGGACAAATCCTCTGTGACGTCACCATAGACTGTATATATAAA
>JAODUK010057120.1:0-42410 GCA_027564635.1 Typhlichthys eigenmanni
GTGTTTCTGTATACTATTTCTCCAGCCGTGGTCACGTGGTGTCATAAATGATGGTATTATTAGAGGTATTTATTGAACTCGGAATAAGTAGGACATCACTGAAGGCCTAAGTGTGAAATGCACGGCCCGCCACTGAACTATACATATACATACTACACATATATACTATATGTATACTATACATATACTTCAAGGATGGTCGCAGAGAGTAATGAATCAGACTGCTATCACAACACACACGTGGCAGCCAGCACGGACATGTTTGTTTCTGCTGTCAGCTTCCAGCAACTCACATGCAAGTCAACATAATGGTACCCTCACTGTGGGAATCCCTGATATTTAACAGATGTTGACTTGATACTGTGGTTGCAGAAGGAGTGCTGCTCACTGAGGATCTCCTACTAGGATGATGGGTATTGATTTAGGTTGACATACAAACAATTTGGATTGGCATGCACAAATATACCATACGCATTTCACTGTAGCCTACAGTTGTTATTCAAACTCCATTTACTCATAACATAAAACACCATTGGCAGCTGACAAGCAGTTTTCAATATGATCAAATCTAAGCCCTTATTCTTAACATAACAACAAACAATATTTTCAATGCAGATGTAAGTTGAGCACCCAAAGCAATGCATTAATAACCACTGTAGCTCATCTAGCTAGCAGGGCTAGCTAGTCCAGACAAAGAATGACGTAGAGCCATCATAGCGTCCGTCATAGAAAGTGGGACCATAGGACACAAGGAAGTTCACGCTAACTCTATTGACAGCACTTCTGTCATGACATACGACTTCTCTATGAGAGAGACGGGGGAGTTGTTCCTATACAGTTACCGCTATGAAGGTAATTTCAAGAATGTGGTGGTAATGTAGCATCATGCAAATATTTTGTGTGACAAACAAAGAAATGTAATTTTTCTCTTGAAACGTGTGGGAGATGCAACACTATCCACGTTTACATGTTTCAGTTGTCTCACAAGAAAAAGGATGCATTTTGAATGATGTGGTGCAGTTATGTGGGAGGTAGATCGATGGCAGCCTACTGATCTTTGAGGTAGGATGAGTAAATATTACACCCACTCTTACTTAAAGAGTGGGTGCTAACACTTTCTGGTTGCAAAACATTTACCGTTATTTATTTATTTATTTATTTATTTATTTATTTATTTGTTTGACAATCTGCCCCATGGCACAGACATTCTTGTAAAGGGCCATACACTCTTGACACTCTCTAGATTACTGTTCTATCAATGTTATATCAATAGTCAATTCAAGTACATTTTATTTATATAGCCATTAATCACATTACAGTCTTAAAGGGCTTTACAACCACAAGTTTCACATTGAAACGTGGGCAAACTGCATGTGGGCAATCTGCTCCTCTCCCTAATCAAGGAAAAGCTCCCATACAAAACATGTGGGTAAAATAGCAAGAAACCTTGAGAAAGGGCCCACGGACGGAGTAATAAACCCTTCCAGGATGGTTAGGATGCAATAGGTGTTAATACACAATAAAAATGATATACAGTATTGAAAATATGATGCCACTGGAGCTTGTGTACTGGTCCCAGTTTTGGCCATGTCTGTTCAGGTCTGAGGATGTGACCTGGTCCCAGTCACGAGCAGGTCCGCTCACATCCCTTGGGTCTGCTTACAGCAGCCATCGCCCTCCACAGGAGACATGGCTGCAGGAAAGACAGCCACTGCCATCCACACATTGTCCAGGACCATGGCAGCATCTCCCCTTGACAAACAATGACGCCTCATCCACACAATAGCGCAGCCCTGGATTCATGCGTGTTGGGGTTCTATTAGCCCAGTGATGCCATCATGTTCTGACAAGCTACAGTTTGAATTTGCCACGAGTATCATAAAGGCGCTGATAATAAATTTCAATCGAACTTCCTTACTGGACTTGCTTTAATCTCACCCAATCAGAATGTTTAAAATTAGCTAGCGCAATTGGAAACTATCTCGGGAAAAAAAAAACATCTGCTGGCTGTTGATTGGCCCAATTATGCTTTAAACAGGTATCAAATTTCCTCTAACAAGGACAATAAAGAATGATTCTGAATCAAATGATTTTGCATTAAGGGGTTTCAAGGGATAAGGAGTTTCAGACTGATATTCTCTGCATAATGTATTTAGAGCTGGTGAGATCAAGACGGTCTTGCTGTAGCATCATGAGACAATAATGATCTCACCAGCTCCATCTTGAAATACGTGCGCTCAGGGGGGTAGCCAAGTTGAGGGCAATCCTTATATAGTTTCCATAATGCAAATAATTAAATGCTCAAAATGTCCATACCTTGCGGTGAACACATCGTAGTAAGCTAGTATGTAGACGCTGCAATAACATCAGTTATCTGCGATGGAGATTCATTATGTATGCATAAAAAGAAGAGCAAAGAATGAAACTGAATCAAATGATTTTGCATTAAGGGGTTTCAAGGGATAAGGAGTTTCAGACTGATATTCTCTGCATAATGTATTTAGAGCTGGTGAGATCAAGACGGTCTTGCTGTAGCATCATGAGACAATAATGATCTCACCAGCTCCATCTTGAAATACGTGCGCTCAGGGGGGTAGCCAAGTTGAGGGCAATCCTTATATAGTTTCCATAATGCAAATAATTAAATGCTCAAAATGTCCATACCTTGCGGTGAACACATCGTAGTAAGCTAGTAGTATGTAGACGCTGCAATAACATCAGTTATCTGCGATGGAGATTCATTATGTATGCATAAAAAGAACAGCAAAGAATGGAACTTAAGGCTTTTCTTGATAATCATCCTGCCAAGTATGTTTTGAAAGTGCCTGCCCTTTCCAAACTGTTTAATTGATGTCTTCCCCGATGGTTGTGTGCAACCTGTAGTCTTGCAAGGCTATTGCTCTATAAACTAATCAAAAATGTTATGTTACTCACTTGCCCCAGTTTCCCAGTTTGCCTAACACTTAAACATGTAATGTAGGCTGCCGGCAGCACCTCAGATATCTCACTCAGTCCTGTAAATGACTATTGTATGGCGATGTTTGTAGAACGGTCTGCAATTCCATGTTATTTGATTGAGGGGCCACATTCAGACTGATCAGGAATGGCTAAGAACATTATGGGCTGAATGGGCTGAAATACATCTACAGAAATACCACCTCTGTATGGCCCAGATCTTCTAATGCTGTTGTTTTGCACTTCGAATTGTAAATTTCTCCCCACAGAGTTGAAGAGCCTATTTTGCATGGGAATACTCAGCCAATCTAAAGTCCTATAGATACATTTTATGAATGAACCGTCCCCCCATGACATCTTCAAAGTGAATGTTTATGCTATTCATTCAGTTTTTCAGTGTGACCTTTAGGGCTCTACTTGCATGAATAATAATTATGACCTTTAACTGTGGCAAGAAATGCAAAGTTAATAACAGCCACTTCAGAGACTGGCTTCAGCGCCCCCTCTGCCCTTGGGCCTGGGCACAGTAGACCTATTTCATGGATCATTGTGTTCTTCTAGAACATTCTACATTGAGTGGCTACTTACAGTATTGGATGCTGTACACCAAATAGTTTGGACGTTGCTCCATCTTCTTGACACCATAAAGAGGTCATGGGGATCAACATGGTTAGACTTTACTGTTCATTTATTAATGCAGTCCATATTTTGTGTGGGTTTCTAGCTCTTTTGTCATTATTGTTGTATTTATGTCTTGTGACAAGCATTCAGGCCTGCTGTGTGAGGACATTTTCAGTTATTTGCCCCTTCTTTTTGCAATAGTCTGGATTAGGATTAGGAAGATTAGGAAGACAATTTGCTTAAAATATATTATATGTTTAAATGAATTACATTTTACAGTATATGAAGAAATATGTTTGTAAAAAACTTCAGAACACATCTCTAACATCTCACAATGCTTACAGTTGTTGTGGGAGAAGGAGAGGGGTGGGAAACTACACAAAACCTGCAACAAAGAGACCGAATATCATAAATCTCTGCTGCCAAGAGGAAGAGGTTATTGAATTTAATATAATACAGTAACCACTGTAGATGGACAATTTAGATGGAGCATGGTCCAACTAAATGTTGTATATAACCCTAAATAAGCAACTGTGATTTGGAAACAATTTAAAAGAAACACACACCATGCTGAGCACAGTAAATGACATGGTTTATATTATTATTATTATTATTATTATCACTCTTCTCTTAAGACTTAATTTAGAAGAAGGGCAGACAAACAGACAGACAGGCTTCTTAGAATGGTAAAAAAAAAACACACAAAAAAGCACATTGTTTTGCAACAGTTTTCCTTTCATTTAACTCCCATTACAGCCTTTGGTCCTTCCTACCTGCATCTTCTAATGTTAAGATTTGGATGAAACTGTCTGCTAAATGAAAGTAACATAGTTGCAATTTATGTACCATCGTATGTTTGTGTATGTGTGCATTATAGGGGATGTTGCCATTTCCCCTACAGTGACAGTACCTCTGCTGTTGCAGTCACACTCACTCATACTCCTCCCACGCTTCTGAGTTAGAAGCTCTATTATTATCTCTGACAGGAAACGAATGTGACTACGCAACAAAATAGAAGTCATGCTCACAAGTTTCTATTTGTTTCGCTCTCGTCTTTGTTTTTCTCTCTGAGTCATTTCTACCTATACGGTTGCCTCTAGACCACCAATCGTTTATTAATCCGTTTCTTTATCCTAAAAACTCTGTTGCTGGATAAGTTTCGGTATTTGTCTTCTGTTTAGCTAACCAATACAATGCAATATTCTATATTGCATCTTCGGATGGCTTTTTTTCCATGAGTGGGTTGTTTATGTATTTTCTTAATGACATCAGATGAATTATGTTGTATGTATGTTTAAGGAAAAGCCAGCAATTTACTGTTTAGATTATGCAAAACATTTTATTAAAAATAGTTATGTATAATTATCAAACAAATTCATTTTTGTTTTTAGAATTTATTTGTTGCTGAGCAACATAACATAACAGGAATCAAACATAATATTATATCCAAACAATTAAACAATTAAAACATAAAATAACAGTTCAGATCCTGACAACTGTATTGATCCAAAGAACTATACAACTACAGTTTGAACTGAACATGTTACAGTTTTGGTTCCTACAAATAGTACATACAAACATTTTTAATTTACATAATTTGTAATAATAATAATAATACTGGAAACATGTCAAGAAGCACAACAAATATATCCTCTCTGATATCCAGGGGCAGAGCCAGTGGAGCTCTGCTTGTTTAAAGCTTGTACAGTGGAACAGCTCAATAAAGATAACAATAGCAACATGACACTAATGTATAGGACTTTGGTTAAATGCAGTTACGACTGCTAGGTCAGTAGTATGCTATACAGCCACAGTCCTGTTGGATGTGAGTGGATATGTTGTTAGGGAGAAGCCTGTAAGGCTCATTTGCACCAAGACCTGAAGGGTTCAACATTTAAACTTGCAGACACTTATTGGAAAATGCAGTACCGGTAGTTACAATCGAGACTGGATCTGTACTGCCCTCTAGTGGGGCATAAGAGTCACTACACAGGAAACCAGCTACTGTATATTCCGTTCAACCTTTTTTGAGTGGTATTTGTTTCTATGATATGCTCATGTTGTGCATTGCTACGTATGAGCCATTTGTATTACAGAGTATACAGGAGTAACTGCGCCATCAAATGTGTTTGTTAAACTGTAAAATAAATAATAGGACTGAACTGTGATGACACACGCTGTTGTTAATATTCCCTCTCTCAGCATTTTGGCTACTTTTAAGCATTATTCAACATCATGTATCAAGTGGGTGGAGTCAGACAGAGCTGGGATTTAGGTTGCACTTTACTATTACTATCACAATGCATAATGTTAGAGCTGTATATACCAGACATCTATATGTCTTGTATTATAAGTATGACATATAATTAATTAACATGGGTCAAATGAGTAAACTGGATTCAGCATCAACCCTTCTCTAGAAATGAAGTTGTAAAAACATTTTGACAAGCTTTGCAAAACGGCAGGATATTAAGTCTTGTTAGAAGGGCATCTGCTGACAACAGTAGCTTTATTACACAAACCCAATATAGCAGCAAATAAAAAGGGGGAAATCTAATTAAATCCACTCGAGAGAAAACATTTCCTGCATTTGCTACTTTTTAACACTGAAGTTAAATGTTCATGTTTCTCCCTTAAATCATATCAATTCACACCTAGCTACCAAAGTATTATACATATGTATTTAAATTATATATTTTATTTTGTTCTATTGGCCTGGACAAAATCCATATCAGAGTGAACTTGGCTTTTCCAATAATTAAAGGTAGTGTAAGTATTAGACATAGCCATTAATATGATACCTTGGAAAGTTGAAAGATTTAGTGTAATTTGTTAGCTATTCCTTGTATATGAGTCTGCTTCTGGTTGCATGCCTCTGCCTCTATAATGTCCCCTCAAATAATTCTGACCAATCAGTGCCTCTATTACAGTACCTGATTGGTCTGGAAGCTCTATATTGCCTGTCAATCACTTGAATGTGTGCACAAAGCTAGAACAGGTTTGTCAGTGGTGCTAATGGAGAGCTAACACTAGAGTCTCTCTCTGGTACCTTTTCTGAAAACAATGTGGACTGACATTGTGCCTAATGATGTCATTGGGTTCATTTGAACCAAGCAGTTAGGGACTCAGTTCTAGGACTACCCACATGTGAGTTGCCCTGAGAACTATGCACCTTCCAGGGCCGACCCATGCTACAGGAGAACTAGGTGGTCACCTAGGGCCCCCGAATATCAAAAGGCCCCCAAAATATATCAATTACAGTCATTTGTTTGATCATTTGCGCTGCATGCTTCGCCCCGCATAATCGGCAGCAGTGGTAACGTAACATGAGCGCTCCTAATCTTTGCGTGCACACACTGGCCAGATTCAAAAGACTAACCAGTCGGGAAATTAAGGAGAGATGACATTTACTGTTACATTATATTTATGCCAGTAGTCAGCTAATAATTATTGATCATTCTCGGCAAGCCAGTGTTCTTCAAGACTTCAATTTTAATTAATTAATTCATTTTAGTTCTACATTTCAATACACACATTGCTTAATAACATCATATATCCTCAGAATATTTGCAAAAAGCCTA
Source organism: Typhlichthys eigenmanni (assembly GCA_027564635.1). Lineage (NCBI taxonomy): Eukaryota > Metazoa > Chordata > Actinopteri > Percopsiformes > Amblyopsidae > Typhlichthys > Typhlichthys eigenmanni. The sequence goes on from JAODUK010057120.1 coordinate 7,158, forward strand.
AACATCAGCAAAGTGCAAATAGAGATGATCTAAGAGATTTTAAATAAATAATTTATATTACATATGGATAGCTCAGATATTCAGAGGAGCAACATGTTGCAAAAGGGACAACATGCTGAATACACTGCAGGTGATGGAAGACATCCACCCTCTCCAGTTGTTCATTCTAATATAATCATTACAGTGGAACACAGAATCGCTTTAGTTAAGACCTTCATTATCCAATGACCAGACAAGACCAAACAAGACCAAGACTGATCAGTTCTTAACAGTAATATTCAGTTACTTCATCCTGACTGGCCACCTGTGTGAATATTTCATCTTCTCTAAAAAAAGATGGTAGAAGCTATGGGTGATCCCAAATAGTCTTAAATCTGAAGAGCCTGCTTCAACTGCCAACCCCAGTTTATTTTAAACTATAACTACTTATTGCTTTGACATTAATACTGTATGTACAGCACAATCATTTAATCAACGTTTTGTAGAAAATTGTGCTTTACATTTTAGATATTCTATTTTAGATATATATTAGATTTTATAAGTGCTTAAGAGGGTGGATGTTATTGCTTAAAAGTGAACACACTGGAAGATTAGTGGAAAGTTACAGAAAGAAAACAACAGGCTTTGCAGAAGAACCTAGTGGAGCTAGCTATCTCTCAAGGTCAAGCGTGTGGCACAGTGTGGTCTCCGTGACGACGGCTCTGCTCGGCGACGAAGGAGTTGAGGTCTCCTCACCCGGGGACTAAGGATTATGCTTAACAGTTTAGATATCCTTATAGAGGTATTGTGTGTCACACTATTGCATGAATTAGACTGTCTTATGTGTAACAAAGTGCTGAGTCAGCAGGGAGCAGGGAAACAGATAGAAACAGATAGGGACAGCACTTTAACAAACAAACTGTTAGTAAACAAGAGATAGGCATGATGTAGGGACATGAAGAGTGTGTTCACAGATACCTTCCCCAGCAGCAACGCCCAGCAGGAGGAGATAAGGAACGTGGGGCCCCAGGTTTGGGAGAGATGGCCAACGACACTCAATCAAGATCAGATAGGGAAAACACTGTCTAGAATATTATCAATGGGCCGAGAGAGAGGCAGGGCCAGACTTCGTGAACTGCTGATATTGCATGCTGTCGGTCTGGGAAAGAAGTGGTCCAGAGCTCTGTTGATTGTAATTTTGATCTACTATTATTATAATAATAGTTTGTTATTATTATTAAAGCTGATATTATTATATTAAAGCTGATTTTGATAAACTTGGTCACATTGTTTCCTCCTACTTAAACTCCATAAACGAACACGCTGGAACTGGGTGAGGAGACACCACCTTTATTCCAACAGTTTGGTATCTGGCTCATCGTAGCTTCCCCAATGAAGTATTACTACTGTAAGTAACAGCATGAAACACTTTCATGCTGAGTTTTTGTTTGCTCCACCTACAGTAATGATCTGAATTCATTATTTTGGCGTTTACATCTATTCCAGCACGATTCATCTGACATAATCACCCCTTTACATAACATGTTGTTATTCTGCTCAAGAACTCACTCAAGTCTAAGTTTACACTATCTAAACATTATGTCTGGCTGCAGTAGGAGAGTGTGTGTGGCTTTGCTTTGTAGGGAAAAACAGTGGGAAAACAAATCAGTCTGAGAGGACAACAGACAGGTCAAAGGTCAAAGAGACATGGTTGCAGCCTTCACTGCAAAGAGGGAGGAGAAGCGATCAAACAGAACAGACACTGGAGCAACAACGGACATTGAGACAGCACTGAGCCTAATGGAGTGGAAAGAAGTGGAAAAGCATGTTCTCATTCTCTAACTGTGCTTCAATCTATCTCTCTTAAAGTATTTTGGTCTGTTGGTGTCTCTGCCAACAACACACACACACACACACACGCACACACACACAAGTTGTAGCTGGCAGCTATGTGGCACACACCCAAACGCTCTGTGTTCATGAGGCGTAATTCAGACTTGACATTTAAAAGTGTATATTTAGCTGTCTGGGGCCTGTGTGTAATAAACCCATCACACACCCTAGCAGGAGCCTGCAGCATCCCAATGAGGTAGAACCTCACAGTACATTCAGCCATCACTCCAATACATTCAATATATAGAATATATATATATATATATATATATATATATATATACTGTATATAGAATATTCAATATACCTGATTAGACAGGGACCTTTAACCCCATAGTAGGCCTTTCTGGCTGCAATAAGCATTTTAGGGTATCATATTTGCAGCAATAATCTACAAATAAATAAATAACCTTTTTTTGGATTGGCCTGGGGGTACGGTAACACAATTTTTATTACATTTTCTGTGAGACTGTGTGCTCACTTGATTTCCTGAAATGTATAACCGTGCTGGCACAACACATTTGCATTGTACGTTAACGTGTAGCGAAGTTGTGTAACAAAATATAGTATGACAAATAAGTAAATAAGTTACGGCTGTTGTATGTCCAGAACAGTCATAATAGCAAATCATAGAACAGTTCATTAATAACATTTATGTCCTGTATTATATCAAATTAGATGTTTACATTTTTTTTATTTTGTTTAATTCATTCTATGTTCCTTTTTTCATACACAGTCCAACATACATCCAAACACGATCCAAACGTTAGTAAGGGAGTCCTGATCCATCCCACTTGCATAATCAGAAGGTGGAGAGCCCACACAAACTAACGGACAACGTCTCTGTCCAGCAGCATCAACAGCTGCCAGGCGAGAGCAGAAAACATTGAAAAACGTGGTACGCCGGTGGCTGGGAGACCTACCTCACGCTGGCTTAATTTGCGAGCATCATTTGTTCTAGGTCGCTGTGTTTCTTTTTTCCTTCTCTCTTTATTACAGTTCTCTCTCTTTCCCCTGCGTTATACACTCACTACTTGCTAGCGTTCATGCTTGCGCTCTTTTATCTCTTTGCATCCCCTGCTTCATAAGTCTCTCATCATCACACACTCCATTTACTAAATAATAAATAAATTCACCATAAATTTTAAATACACCCCCAAAGCTGAAAACAGTCCAACAAAAATAATGGGAACAAACCGTGTTTTTCGGTGAAGAGAAAGGGGTTTATTTTACTTTTTATTTGTACCCTTTGTAACCTTTAAATAAAATGTCCAAGGCATGGGGATCAATAACCAATGCCCCTTGTTCTCACACTACTTCTCATAACAGGGTAGTTTGTGTTGGAAGGGTATGTATGGGTAGCTTAGCTGAAGTGATCCAACGAGACAAGCATCAGCCTAGAAACCCAGATATGTACCCATGTATGGTCACTTCCTTCCTCCAGACAGAGGGCCTCTTGGTTGGGATTGGTGGCTGGGAGAGCAAACCTTTATATATAGCCTACAATTACTGTAGGTCGTTCATATGGAGGTCAGTCAACCGTAGTTAGCAGAAGTACTGCTTGACCACATGAGCGGAACTGTATAGTTTTATGCACGGAAATGATCATGGTTACTGTATGTCAAACATGAAACATATAGTAAAACACATACATAAAGCATACTGCACAAAACATATTGTATGTACACGTCTAGAGAATGGTTTGTATTATTGTGGCTGTCTTATAATGTAGGAACATGTGTAAATGTGTTCCATGAAAATGATTCAAATAGATATAAAACAGTAGCATGACAGAGCTTTCTTGTCTTTTTACTGTAACTCGTGGTCAGCAGTCAATGTTACAATCACATAGCACTCTTTGTGTGTCTTCTGTGATCTCAGTACAGTATATCAATGTTGTTTTTATTCATGTTATAAACCAGTACCAGACCACTGGACTGCACAGTTACCAAAAGTTGGGGGATGAGAATGAGACAGCTCACTTTCAGCAATATCAGCAGTTACATTGTCGCTTTCCGCACCACATTGCTGTACAGTCATGTTTGTGTTACAGTAGCAGAAAACTTTTATGATGATAAATATATTGGTTTTGTTATAGTGTGTCTGCGGGAGATCACATAGTCATGACAGCAAGAATATACAGTATTTCAATTCAACTATAAAAAACACTATAGGCCTACTGAAATACACTGAGCAAAATACACAGCGGCCTGGGTGCTAGTTTTTTGCGACTTTCAAAATCAAACTTAAAAACGATTTGTATAGTGAGACATTTAGCTAGTCAAGTTATGTTCCCCTCTGCTTAGGGGCCTACATTGTATGCATTGAGCTCTTGTGACTGCTTTTGTGCATTCTCCTTCCCCGAGAATGAATGCACGGTTCACGGTGGAGATGCTGCCATGGTCCTGGACAACGTGTGGATGTGTTGTCAAGGAGAGATGCTGCCATGGTCCTGGACAATGTGTGGATGTGTTGTCAAGGAGAGATGCTTCCATGGTCCTACAAACCATGTGGTGTGTCGTCAAGGGGAGATGCTGCCATGGTCCTGGACAATGTGTGGATGTGTTGTCAAGGAGAGATGCTTCCATGGTCCTACAAACCATGTGGATGTGTCGTCAAGGGGAGATGCTGCCATAGTCCTACACACCGTGTGGATGTGTCGTCAAGGGGAGATGCTGCCATAGTCCTACACACCGTGTGGATGTGTCGTCAAGGGAAGATGCTGCCATGGTCCTACACACCGTGTGGATGTGTCGTCAAGGGAAGATGCTGCCATGGTCCTACACACCGTGTGGATGGCAGTGGCTGTCTTTCCTGCAGCCATGTCTCCGGTGGAGGGCGATGGGTGCTGCAAGCAGACCCAAGGGATGGTGAGCGGACCTGCTCGTGACTGGGACCAGGTCACATCCTCAGACCTGAACAGACATGGCCAAAACTGGGACCAGCACACATCCTCCTGGCACTGTATCTGTCAATATAACATCTGACTACTACAAATCTTAGTTAATATACAATGTGTTTGTTCCTAAACAAATGCGATGCATTTCATTGAATGTATAATTTCATATTATGCCCCATTCACATCTATTGCAGTTTGCATCCTAAACATCCTGGAAGGGTGGATTCCTCCCTTTGTGATCCCTTCCTTTTTGACCCACATGGTTTTCACAGATGTCTTTCCATGTCAGTGGGGAGGAGCAGGTTTAAATAACACATAAAGCCATTTGAGACTGTAATGTGATTAAGGGCTATAAAATGTATTTGAAATTACTTAATTTTATTAAGTACATTGTGAGAATTGTTATACCATGTATATTTATGTACACATTGAAAACAGATGTTATTAAAATAAACACATACTAAATGTGAAGACTATCTAATCCTGGTGAATGCATTTTTTTTTCTGTACACAATATGTACAGTAAATCACTACAGGGGAGACTAGGAAACTGATGGGTAGATGCTCAGCTTACATTCACTCAGACATGCACACCACACAGCATCCTGTCTACAAGTGATGCATGGCTTCCTGTCTGTAGATAAGCAGTGTATATGCACAAGTATCAATCTAGTTTGAATATATAAAAACATGTTTGTTTTATGTATATGGATCCATATGGATGGAAAAACTAATTATCACAAAGCATGCATCACACATATCTGCAGTTTGACAACACTGCTTACATGGTACTCTAGTGTGTTTGGGTTAGCTTGCATTATTTGAACAACCTAAAAAAAAAACTCAAATGTTTTGAAACAGGATGTTTATTGGTCTGTTTTCCGACAAGACCTTGGTTTAAGGAAGGTCATATGACCACCTGGCATCTTCTCCCTCACTTCCTGTTCTATTTCAAGGTTATCCATAAGCATGCTATGTAGGCCACAAGACATACCTCAGACACCACATTTGACAATGGTACACATATGATATGCTTCCGTCTGCATGGTAAGTCCTCTGCAGCCACAGTATTGCCTGTTTCTTTAAAGGATGATGGTTACCATGTCATAAACAATGCTAATATGCCTCTCTTCCTAAAAATATAGTACTATGCTATGGAGCCACGTTGTGGCCACAGAGTACATATATTTTCACATACGTCAAGGCCATAATTTATTTTAGATGTCTATATAAGGATGGCATAGAATAGAACCCCATTCACATGGTTCCTTGAACAGAATACTGTTCAAATATAGGTTCAAAAATATAATACTAAAATGTTACAGAATATACTAGATTTTCTAAAATATTATTCATTAATTGGTTAATGTACTGTATGTATAAAAAATGCAAATAAAATTTGAAGTCAATTGTACAAGCTTTCTTTTTAAATATAATCTAATATTTAATATCGTATTCTTTGATGTTGCTTTGCACCTTTGCCATGACTTGAGTGCAAAACCACACCCCTATTACCTTCTTAACATTTATGGCCACGGAAATACGGAAATAAATAAAACAAGGAAATACGGAAATAAATAAATGTAAAAATACAGAAATACATGTATATATAAATAAATGTATAAATAAATGAATAAATACATTAATAAATGAATAAATAAATGTAAGAATAAAAAAGATTATAGAAAAATATTTAAATTAATTAATAAACAAATGTAGAAATGCACAACATGGAAAAAATGGTCAAATGTCCTAGGCAACTTTGAAGAGGTGGGTTTTGAGGATCTAGCAAGCAGCTAGCAGCAGCTCAGCAGGATAATTTTTCACAGGAGATGAAATTGGATTAATCAACATAGATGGAAAGAGGCGAGATGATGGATGGTAGACAGTTGGTGGCGGAGGGATATGAAGTCTGGTTATTAAAATCCTCTGTCATAGGCGTGAGGTTGCGGTACCGTAGATGTTTGGAGATTTAAAATGAGTGGAAATGCCGAATCATTGTTATTAATTTATTGTTAGTAGAAACAAGTGAAACATTAAGCCCTATTTTAACGATCTAAGCGCACAAACTTAACCAAGGCGCAAATTGGATTTAGGGCGTGTCAAAATCCACGTTTGCTATTTTAACAGCAGATAAACAGTCAAAATGGTTGGACTTGATCTTTTCATTATTCATGGGTGTGTTAACATACGATAAACCAATCCGAGTGTCATTACCCATATCTTGTTTTAGGAAAGTTAACATTTGATTACATCTTAGATTCACATGTGGATATGCAACAATAGTCAACTAGCTTGCTACTACACATAGGCTACATCTTTAGTTAACATAGAAATTTAATTAGAGTGAAAAAAAAGAGCAAAGGCTTTTCTAAATGGAAAATATGTTTTCACTCTTCTCCCAGCTTTTCTACTGCAGAGTGGATAACAACAGACTGCTGGTTCACAGGTTCGTCCAATCACATGCAAAGTCTTGTTTTTCTTGAAACCGTTTTAATGGACAGCTCCCCAGATGGATGTGTCCCAGACACAGATATCAGGTTGTATCAGGTTACTGATAATCTACAATAAATGTATGATTTGTACTTTTCCCGAGAATGCCTTTTCAATTGGATGATTACAAAACTCAGTCACAACTGTCTCATGCAATGGTGAAAATACAAACATATGTGCAAAGGAGCACACACACAAAGATAGGTGTGTTATTGCCGTTATAAGGAAAGCATAACAAACAACGAGACACAAACATCAAGAAATGGTGCCACATGACAAAAATACATAAAGTTTGATGTTTATAGTTTTAAACATTACTAAGGCAGACAGTCATAAAAGGATGTGTCTACTGTCATGTGTCAGTGACCACACTCCCCCACACACAGACACCGCTTAAGTCATCCTTACTGCCATTGAACCATGAGTCATTGATGCTATCATTGACTACAAGACACGCACACACACAATGTATTCCATATATGTCCCTTCAGTTTCAAAATAATAAAGTTTTTCGTCTTTTTGGCATAACATTGTGGAAAACAAAATGTAAACTCATTCTCAACATTTGCAAGCCAGTTTATCCAGTTCTTGAAACAATTTATAAAAACAGCATCACACAATGTATTACCTGCAAAAGCTTGTAAATCTGTAATTTGTATGTCAAAGGACATGTCAGTGCCATCAGAATGACACGTCATGTTGTCACCTTCTGATGTGAACTATAGGTTTTGATGACAATGATTGAAAATGCACATGCTGCATTTGCTCTGTCTATCATATACAGTATATTTAAACACCACAATGTTACACATCACTGTACAGTATGTTGGCGATTGATTGCAAGACATTGGACAGAATTCACATTTACGATTTTACTGTTGTTTGTACTGTAATTTGTCAACAATGTAATTGCAGCAAAATAAACTAAATGCACAACATAAAGGCATAAAAACGAACGTAGAACTGTAAACAAGGAAACACCCCAGAACAGTATGTCTATATGCTTGCCAATTGAATGTTAGCCTAGACATTTTATAGAACTGGTTAGTCATTGATTGAGCTATCGCTTCACACATTCCTTCATATAGGTGAAAGTCAAGATACATCTGAGCACAAATTAAATCAGGACACATTTACAATAAAAGTATAATATTAATGACAACTCGTTCCACTATTTTGTATGTAACGACTTATGCAATGAACCAATACCTAGATGATTTGGGGTTCCACATGTCATATTATAGAGAATTTAGGAAACAGCATACAATATAAATATTTTGCATGAATGTGCCAATTGCATTTGTACTTTGTTCAAAAGAATGATAAATTGCTTTTATGACATGCACTAGTTTTGATCATTTAAATTCGGATCTGATAAATGTATTAAAGCAACTTGGAAAACTGTAATGGACATGAATATTAAGTTTGATGAAAAATGTACCTATGTGTTGAGCAATATACTGGCAATGCTGGCATTGATTGAAAATCTGAAAAGGACATGATAACTTCATAAAAGTGATTAAACTGATATAAAGCAATGATGATGAACAAAGACAAGATATTGATACAAATACAAGTACAGAGAGAGAATGTGTTGGAAAAAACAACCCCATCCCTCATAAAATATATTTGGCTGTCTGTCTGTCTGTCTCCCCTCATCTCAGACGTATCCCAGCTAATTAGTTTACAATGAACGCTGTCTATTCACGAATGGAATCCTTACCCTCTCCTGTTATCCTATCCTTTTCTAGTAATCATAGAATGAAAGAATGTCAGCCCGCTCGCGTCTGCTCATGGAGGTTTAGATACTGTATACAGTGTACATAAACATATTTGTCTGAACATGAAACACTTCAGACCCATGTGCATGAACTTAATTGATGCTCACAGCGAAATCAAGCTGGAGCTCGCTAGACTAGGATGATATCACAAGGCTAGGTCTGACCATGGAATAGAGAATTACCCTTTGTACACCAGACAGTGATGTTACAGTTACAGTACAAAGGGCAGGCTTTAAAGAGTAGGCATGTGAGTGTTTGTGCTTTTACCTTGAAAAATCTCACAAATATGAAGTATCTGGTAACAAGGTTGTGGATATTAGGATATTGCATGATTTTTAATATTCTTGCATATTCCTACTAATTCCACCAATTTACTACAGTATATTTGGCTGCGGGGCTCTTCCTACACATGGCTGTGTGCTCCTTCCTATATGGCTGTGTGGTGTTTTCAGCAGATGACTGTGGGGTTCCACCCTCCAGCTAGCTATATAGGGTTCCTTCAGTGGCTGACTCAGGGGTCATCATTTATTTATATATGATCCTCATATTCTGAAACATCCTTCTCTTCCACTGCAGTCTTCAGTTAGCTTCCATTCCATGTACATCCATTAGCTCTAAGGAACTGATCATATTTTTGCTCATATTGTCGATGGAGGAATGAAGTTGAAGTGACCCACACTCAGCGATGTAGTGTTTTGTCACTTTCCCGGTGTGTCTGCCAAACCAAGTAATCTAAATGTAGATAAGTACTCTGGAATAGATGTTACAGGGAACTGCATTACTTTATCAGGGTTCAGCTCAGAGTTTTAGTAAATAGCATAGTACATTTCTGTGGTATGTTAGTTTGTCAATGTGGAAATAATAATATGCATAATAATATGCTGTTTTTACAGTATTATAACATCAATGTCCATGCTTAGATAAGCAAGTGTGAGAAAATATAATAATATTGTGTAGATTCCTGCACTTCAGAGGGTAAAGAGAGCGGGGTGATCTGCTACAAGGCTTCCCATTGCTTGGATTGTAACAATGTAACATAGTTATATGGTGTGTGTTTATGTGTGTCTGTGTGTCTCGGCTGTATTCGGGTCAAACTGACCCTAACATTGTATGAAGGACATAAATGTGTTGGGGCATTCTAGCATACTACTACTTTTTTTGTTCTTCACATAAAATAAGCATATAATAATGCAGGTTGAAAAGCATGATCCTTACAGTATATTATGTTTATTTTAATGAAAATTTGAAATGGGTCAATTTCACACAAACACCCCACAAGTAATGTGCAATTTTAGGCTTGTATTTTCTATATCTGTCCATTACATATATAATGTTGTGTTATAAGGTCTACGCAATCTAACCCACATACAGCAATAAACAACTCCATAATACTGAATTTACCTATTTTTCCTTATGATCCTTGCAATAATGTTACCTTAGTAAAAAGTCACTAAGGTAATATTATTTTTAGAATGTATTAGAACATAATAAATTAGGCAGATAAACAAATGGCAAAAAAGTATTATGTGTAAATATTAAAGGTGTCTCTGTCTGTATGAATAGCCATACCAGGGAATGCACCTGTATGTCTGACACAACTACAAGTGACAATACATAGCATTTAAAAGTATGGTCAGTCATTCTTGCTAACTTCAAGCTCAAATCAACACAGTATCGCTCTGCGGTCCTCCATGGCAGCGGATCACACGTTGAAATGTATTGTGAAGCAAGGTGTAGTGCTGCGGCTTCATTGATACGAGCGATGTTCTCCACTTTACTTTCATGTTCCAATTTACAGAGCCAGGGCTGTGTAGAAGTATCATATTTATTTTTCCACACACACAGAATAAGCTAGCTAAATGCAAAGAGATATTTGTTGAATTTGACAAAAAGTGTATTAGCTTACATTTAGCTTGCAATAGAGGACTTTACATTTAAGTAAGAGAAAGCTCTTGAGTTCAGGAAAGATAATTATTGTTGTGTGTCAATCAGGAAATGTTTCACTAATTTATTATAATAGACAACAAAGAATAAATTGATCCTCCATGTCATGTTAATTACCGGTAACCTCAATGTCTTTTGTACATTGAGTGCACTGTACACTAGGCTATGCCTAGTGTTTTTCTGCCTATTTTACTGCAACACTCACCGCAAACAGTATTGTGTTGTAGGTGGGGATTTTAAATAGATAAGAACATGTGACTGACATCACTGCCACAATGATACTGTGTAAACCACAGTGAGATGTGTGTAAAGTGAGGTTGTAGGGTTGGAGACATAACATTGCTCCTTTAAAGTGGAAGATAAAATGCTGAATCAATATAAACAATCCTTTGGTTTTTACCATGGTTTTAAAAATGCCACCAAAAAGAATGAGAATACATTATTTTAACCACACAAACACAGTCAAGCCAAGAAATGACCTAAACACTGTATTAAGCACACCATGCACAAAACAGTATATATTCAGTATATTGTATCTAGGCCTAAAGCATGATCATTCAGACCATGAAAACCGGTTTCGCTCCTAACCTTTTCCTTTCTCATCCATTAGCTGCTGTCCTCTAACCTGACATGCCAGATTAATTGTTGTCACAAGTCCATCTGCGGAGCCGTACATTGTGTACAGCAGTTATGAATGGCGGTACTTTCAAAGAAATACTTGGCAGTTGATTGGATGAACCATCTGGTTGTTTTCACGTACGCACGTATAGCTATAAACTGATTGGAAAGTTCAGTTGCTACTTGGACACATTTAAAATTATTCCGAGGCTTTCCAGACTGATTCTCACGGCAAAATTGGACTGAAGTCTGGGGAGGCGTCCATTGAAACTGTTTGTAAAGGGCAGGTACTTTCAAACATTTTTTGAATAAGTTTGACAAAGGTTGATTGGATGAACCATCTGTTCGCTTTCGGCGTCGGCACACCTTAACCACGCCCGCATAGATATCAATATGACACATTGATATGTTCAGTTGCTACTCGGACACATTCAACATTATTTCTAGGCTTTCTAAGCCTCTTTAAGTTAGCCTGCTTGGGTATGGCTCTACTCCACAGAACTCTATATAATAACAAGAGTTACACATCTGGAACCCTAACAATACAAAGACTTACTGTACAGCATTGATGTTACAGACAAGCATGGTTTAGCATGATGCCTTACCATACTGTCTGCTCACTACAACTACAAAGCGACAAGCTATCATTCATTTCAAACGTGAGCCATGGTGACAGTGGTGACTGTCGCGGAGCGACGACAGCGATAGTTGAAAGTTGTAGAATGTTTGGTGGCAACCAATGGCAGGGTAGATGCTCTCTGCATCGTCAACTTCCTTCTTTTTCTTTACTTGTAAATTTGCGCACAATAAAATGGATTAAAACTTATAATTGTGTCCCAGGTTTTCCTACTATTTACGATGCATCTCTGGCATTATACAGATTAATATAATTCTTAAAATGAGTGCATGGAAGATGGTTTCATTGGAAATATGATCACAGTTGTGTGATACAGGCATAAAGTGGTAAAATAGGCAACCAATGTTTAGCTATTTACAGATGAAAAACTCCATCTTAAATGTTTTTTCAATTTTTTTTTTGCGGGAATGCAGCCCATGTTTGACCTCATTTTACTTCCTGGTTGTCACTGGCGATAGACACGCCTCCCCCTATTTGGACACAAACGTGACCTCAGCAACAGCTCGCCAGAGACTGGGCGATTTTTGTAGCCGAGCGAGCCAACCCAAACTTTCTCCCTATGAGGGGAGGTGTAACAGATTTATCTTGGTATGCTTACTGTATAAGCCAGTCCGCTCAAAATGTGATATGTAAATATCTACATAGACACAAAATAACATTTTGTTTGATGAGCCTACATTCAACACAGGCAATGCTATCACAAAAAAAAAAATATATATATATATACAGTATATTTTCCTTCTAAAATTGTGTCTGTCACTGGGTGCTACTTCCTCACATGTGCAATAAGGACTAAATGGGCCATGTTCAAAGTGAATCAGGTGATTGGTAACTTGTTCCTTATTGGAAAAATTGGAAGTGTTACAACTCACCCATGTTACAACTCCCCAATTTCTCCCCTACTCTGAACTGAACTGTTGCAATGTCAAGTAAGTGGCTTGCATTCTCTGACTGCTTTAAACTTTAAGTTTATGTTGTTGTGTTGTTTAATGAGGTTGACCTAATGTCATGGCACATACGCTTAGCTGCTGGATTCTGTTGTTGTTTGATGTAGGCCTTTGGCCTCCAGCCTGCTACAAATCAAAATGCACTCAAACGGTCAGGAACTTTAATTACTAAAATGTCTAACACATAATAGAGGTGGTCCTCTCTAATGTGTGACCAAAGCACACACACTGAAAGCCAAACAAATGATCAGCTCTGAAGATTATTTAAATGTCTAAAAAGTAGTTGGTTCTCATTAATGGTTCTCATTAATGGTCAAGCCAAAGATTGAGATTTTTTATTTACGTTGACATAATTTAACCCAGATATTGTCTGGGTGATGTCTCTATGTTTATTACTAAGAATACTATAATCTCATGTTGTGCACTGCTGTTGGGTGTACAGTACTGTTACGGCTAACCGATGAAGACTAGTTTACCGTTTTCTGTGTGTGCTGAAAAAATTATCTTCTACAAAGCCCTGGCTCTGTACGGTAAAATGACCACAAACAAAGTGATGAAGAGTGGAGTTTGCTTGTGGAGTATTGAATTGAGAGGTGATTTTGTTTATATTGAGTTTGTTAGCAAGCATTCTCGAGAATGGCATTCTTTACCTACAAAAGATGGATCAAATGTATATACTAAATTAAACCTAATAAAAAAGCATGTCACTGACAGGAGAGGGTCAGTCAACTTTCCTTCATTGTATTGAAAATGAACAAATTAACATAAATTATGCATATTTTACATTAAATGTGCTGGCATACAAACTTGCAGATACATGTATGCACAAACTGAAACAGACACACGCACACACAAATACCATCTGTGTGTGTGTGTGTGTGTATAACAGAATCACATTTTATAATGCATTTTAAGTTAAATAGTGAAATATCTAATTGTTCATTACTGTACAAATAATCAAATAAAGCGGTTTATAAAACATGAAATGCTACAGAGCTGTTGTTAATATAAGTTAAATGTTATGTCACTGACTTGTCAAAGTAGGATAATTAAGGACATGGCTAATGATGGAAATTGCTGTTATAATACTGTAAAAACAACATATTATTATTTCCACATCGACAAACTAACATACCACAGAAATGTACTATGCTATTTACTAAAACCCTGAGCTGAACCCTGGTAAAGTAATGCAGTTCCCTGTAACATATATTCCAGAGTACTGATCTACAAATAGATCACTTGGTTTGGCAGACAACTAGATAGCTGGGTGTCAGCGCCAAAACAGTTACGAAAATGTCTACAATAGGCCTATATGGCAAATAGGAAACACTATTGTAGAAATAAAGGACGTCTAAAGTGCAAGGAAACCTGCAGAGGCTTGTCTACAGTAGTACACGTACGGAGACAAGATACACTTATTTCCTCATGAAGGCCCACTGGCAAGCAACTCCTTGGCCATGTTACAAAGAGACATATCTAAAACCTTTAATTCACTGTTAAAAAAAGTTGTGGGGATAGCCACAATGCTACTCTTTGCAAGCTAACTCATGTAATTTTCCTTCTTAAAGCTTTGATCAAGACATGTTTGTATATATAAAGAAAGAGAAAGACAGTTTTAGATGTTTCATTCTCAACTCATAGAAAATGTAGCCTACTGTATGCTACAATGATCATTGACATTTGCAAGGCTACACTGTTGCACTTTTGGCTAGCTTTCATAGGCTGAAATATTAATTTTTCTGTTATTACTGGATATTTGTATAGACAAAAAATATTTGCATAGCATGTAGCTTATGTGCTTGCAACATAAGCACAATAAAAAGATATGTCCATGGAACCAAATGCTTAGGATGTGATGATCTGTTTCTAATCCACCTGATTCCTGAACGATCTATATGTTTGTTTTGTTTACAGTCAATGCTCAGGCCACACAGAGATGAACACAATAATTGATAATAAAATATGGACATCTCATCTGTTACTGTAAGCCTCGAAGTTCCAGCCATCCACACCTTCTGAAAAAACAAAATAGATTTCTCAGTCAACTTGTCTGGTAAAAGATAAAGGTCATACAATGAATCATGGGAAATATCTCCAATAAAGAATAAGGTGGATACAGTAGATCCAAACTAGTACAGGATTTTGACCCACAAACCGTGTAAACTGACTTGTGTGTTGTGTGTGTGTGTGTGTGTGCGTGCGTGTGTGTGTGTGTGTGTGTGTGTGTGTGTGTGTGTGTGTGTGTGTGTGTTTAGATACATTTTTCAGCACGTGGGGCGAGACAGATGTTAGGAGTGTCCATCCATTTGAAAGCATTTACACCCAAATATACACAGTTTCAACAGTGTTAAGTTACTAATGCATTATATGTGTTTCTTTAAATCATTACAGTGTGCACTGTTTATTCCATTACTTCTTCATTTCATGAGGAACTTTGTTTTATATTAGGATCAGAACATTAAAATGCCTCTTTAAAAGACAACAGCGCTCCAAAAGGGCTTGTTATGGGGTCTGCCGTGGTTGTTTCTCATTACCAGCACGACAAACCAGACTGTAACAGTTTGGGAATGAAGCTATGAAAATGAGAGCGTGTGTGTTTTCCAGAGCTGTTCACCACATTCATTGTATTATTCCTATTGCGGCCTTTGTTTGTGCTGCAACAGCACACCACCGAAGCCATGGATAGGCAGCCCCCAGCCACATAAAGTTGGAGCCTTGTATACTGTATTTCCCAATGTATTTATTTCATGCCTCAAGCAGACTGCTTATGTTAGGTGCACAGATAGAATAACCCAAACAATACAGCATTGCACTATTGTTTCAGTTGCCACAATGAAAACTAGCTCAATCAGCAGAAAACCCCTAACATGTTGGTTGCCTTTGTTTAGTTACATTATGCAAAGGAACTATTCCATTACGATTGAGTGAGAGCATTTTATTGGTGTAAGAATTTGGTTTATGTCTGCACAGCAGCACAATAACACGTAAATATGAATGTACTATAAAATACCCTTCAGATATCATGATTGAAGTCTTTCGTCTTTTTTTCTCTTTTCTATTCGCTGTTCTCTACTTCAGACAGATATTCAGTGAGACAGACACACATGCACACATGTACACCAAGGACACACGCAGTACAGCAGCGTGGGAGGTCAATTTTTTTTATTATGCAAGTGTGCATTGTTCATCATGCACAATGTTGCCAACAGTATATTATCTTTCCCCTTTGTAAAATGCTTTGTAAAATCAAATCACTACAATTTACAACCAAGGTTATTATTTTACATTGCTTAAAATGTAAATATAATTGAGGTCTGTTAGAGAGAATTAAAGGTGTGATATTGTGGTTCTGTATGGGCGGTAAGATAAAATGGTGGCATTGTGTAAAACCTTTATTTCGCACATCTGCAGACAAACAGTAAATATACACATGCACATACCAAATAAATAAAGACACACATGACCGTAACCACCGTGCATTATTAATGTTAACTTTAATGTACCTTGATTCTCATTGAATCACTGACTTTAATGTTTGTTACATCATCATCGTTTGACTCATCTTAATCCATCCCGCAGCACCACCTTTATTGATAATTGACAGATGAAAGAATGTAAACATTATTCATTCAGTGTGTGGTAAGTGCACGGACATTAATGGATGTGTGACGTATTTTGTATATAAAAATGTTTTGTCTCTACAAACACAAGCAGAACATTGTCATAAATCTGTCATCACATGAAGCTGTGGAGAAATGTTACCCACGTCTATAGCAGGTCCTGACACATTTATCCCAGACGTGTCTGTCTACAATGTCTCATGCTGCTTATTCCTCTTTCAATCCCAGTCCAGCCAACGCTGGCTGACTCAAGCATGCTTTATAATTGCTACGTTTCCATCAAACATTTATGACTAGCTTATGTACATATTGAAACATGTCACAGTAACTCTCTCAACTATAAGTATATTCACCAGAATGTATGCATGGAGACAACCCCCTGACAATAAATCTAAAACCTGGCCTGTTGACGTACTGTTAACACCTGTCACCCTATGTTTCTAACCCTCCTGCTGTTGTATGTATGGTACATCGGGGCAGGATGGCGGTGGAGGGGGGGGATAACAGTAAGTGTTAGGTGGTCAACTCCCATTTGAAAGGTCTTGGGTTCGATTCGCAACATGCCCTGTAAGCATCCATTAGATAAAGACTTAATAATCGATACCTGCTGCATAATAATTACATTCATAACTATAACTGCTTGTTACATTCAAAACTGTGAAACACATTATGAAACATGCATTTTTTCTGCCGTTATTTTTTACAGCACAGTATATTCTCCAAACCCTTGCACCTCCCTATAGTGAGGATACGTTTGCGTGTGTGTGTGTGTGTGTGTGCGTGCGTGTGTGCGTGTGTGAGCATCAGTCAAGCTGACAGACAGGCAAATTGAAAGATGACCATGTTTGTGAGTGCATTCATGCCATACAGAAAGCAGCACAGACACTTTAATTATAGGTTTAGTCTACGCAACCAGTCAGGTTATGTCTAAATCAGAACATTTGAATTGATACACGATCTATAGAATTAGATTTTACTTTACTTATTATTATTATTTGATATAAAATAAGACAACTTAAATGTATTCACTTCTTGAAAACAGTGCTTTAAATAATGCAACAATATGTTCTAGCTACTATAGCGTATAATAAATAATTAAACAACACGTGCTTTCATTTGTAAACTTCAGAGCCCAAAGCCTCGCTCAAAAACACCTGTAAGAAACTAAGCATCCATTTGAATACTGCTTTATTCTGTGTTCTGAAATGTTTTGGTTATATCTCTTTTAGGGTATAGATATTATATTGAATAATGCAAGCTAATGTTTACGTAAATTCTTTCATCGTTATATCATGCTTAAACTATACAGTATACCTTTAGCTTGTGTGATGCAACCAAGTGGCTACTTTTCACCACTGTGTGTCAATCGGAGACAACACACTCAATCATTATCTCTGCCTACGACCTTCACGACACAGGTGGTGCATTAACCCGCCACCGTCCCTGACTGACGAGCAAGACAAATTGGCTTGGAGATGCAGACAAATTCCCCAATTAGTGTACAGAGGTGGCCGTCAAGTGCCATCGTCGCGTCTGCACCGCGGCTGGCCCGCTTCGGGGAAGAAGCTTGAATCATCGTCATGCTGTCCTGCCTCAGCTGGTGCTGTTTTTCTCCTTGCAAGTCACCGCATGTCCCCCGATTCATTTCCGCAATGTGTGTGTGTGTGTGTGTGTGTGTGAAATGTGTTTTTATGTAACAAAAGAGAAAGAGTCAAATTAACGTGTGTGTGTGTGCGTGCGTGCGTGTGCGCCTCCACCGACTCACAGCCTCAACCACAGGAAGAGTGGGAGAGAGGAGTTTTGGACCACAAAGTGGTTAAGCTCATGACATAACAAGCCCTCACCTGATTGGCTGCTGGTGCAGGCTAGAGGATTTATAAGCCAACCAGGAGGCTCAGGTTCAACAGCATCACACAGCAGTCAACACACCCAGAGACACAGGAGAATACTGACTCCATTCAACATATAACTCGTTCCTACGCATCAGTAGAGCTCTCCCTATCTGGCTCCAAAACATCCCAGTAGGCTGACAAGGTAAGAGCACATGCATTTATATTACAGATCATTGCACAGGAATATGCACAGAAAGCATTTAAAAATTTTAGGAATTATTTTAAATTATCTAAAACAAAATGCAGGGCAACCAATATTTTTATGTTGTGTCATTGTGCATTTATAGTACTGTAAGTGTTCAGCAGAATTATAATACAAATGCAAACGATTGAGTGGAAATATTGAGATATTTCAATAAAACAAAACATTTAAGCTTCTTCTTCACAAATTATTACTATTGAAGAACAGGTAGGGTTAAGGCATCTTTATGAAGGATGTTTGCAGGTAGGCTTGGCTTGTTGGGGCTTAAACCAACAACCATGTTGGGTGGGCTTGAGCACCCTACTGTAATTGGCTATCAAATGTGTTTGTTTTGTGTTGCAGTAGGATTTGTCCTCTGGCTTTTCCAGAGGTTACTTGGTAATTTATCATAGCTTCCTCTACTGGTGTCATTGACCACAATCAACCTATGGAAATGCAGCTAACTACTGTACATTTACAGTTACCAATCACAGGCTAGAGTCATAGAGCATGTAATTTACATCTATAAACAGTGTGTGTGTGTGTTTTATTTGTTTATTTATTTTGTCCCTTATTTTATATACATCTCTGCCTTCTCTCTTGTTTTTCTATACCTCACATCTTGGCATCTATCTCTACTTACAGTTTATTTTTCACTTTGTTCTAAGCCCTTCTCCTTCTCACTTACCTGCAGTGGTGGCCTCTCTCGTCCATCTCTTTACTCCAACACACATATACAGTATATGGCCCCATGCGAACCGCTAATTGGAGGGCAGCTGAAGTCACAAGCCCAGACCAGATCCACACATGTGCTATATTAGAACTCACCCTTTAACACATTAACACAACTGCACATACAGGCGCACACTCCCAACACACACACACAGACACACAACCGGCATCTGTCGTATTTATTCTACTGTACACTGTGGCTTTGCTTTCCTCTTTTAAAATCATGAATTATACCGTGTAGGAGGAGGCCATCATTACATGTAGAGCTAAATAGACTGGCCAGTCTCTGACCACAGGCTTTGCCCTCGCATGGTAGTGATTAAATGTAACAAAAGCTACTTAAACCAAACACAGGGACAGCTGCCATTTAAAACCCACACGCTTTATTTTCCTTATGGCTACCCAAAAAAATAAATGTCCCGAAACAATTTCCTTCTCTGTCAAAGGGATGCATTGCAGTTTGCTCATTGGAAGGCTTTACAGATAGCCTCTGATTATCCTTAGAGTCCGACTGATGAAAATATTCCAGTTTTTCCTGTCATATGTGGATCTATCACTGTCATATCACACCTTGTTGGTGTCCTTGCCCATAGATTCAAAAAACATTGACTAGAATTATGTGATTTTCTCTCTGATGACAGCGAAACTGTTTTACTGGGGTAACTTAACGTCTTCTTACACTCTGTAATTAAAGCATCACTAGTTCCTTCCTTCTACAGGGAATCAAGCACTGCAACTGGTGTTTAGATTCTAGGACTGACATCCAGTTTTAAGCCGACATAATGACAACTACTGTAGTTCGTATATATAGTAGATTGTGACAACCTGCTGTGCCATTTATGGTATGCCTTGTCCATTCTCTTAAACCTGACAATGTCGGTCTTTCTCCGTCCTCTTCAGACCCTAAATCCTAAACAAAATGAAGGTGGCCATTGTTTTTATACTGCTCTTTGCCTCAGTCCTATGTCGGCCGGTAAGTCTCATGCATCTATATTTTAGCTCACATTCTTTGTATGTTCAGTTAATATGTATAACATAACATAACTTTTTAACATACAGTACACTATGATACAATAGAAGGACATGTTTAAGTAATACAGTGTTAATAAGTAAAATATGTTTTGCAAACATTTACAGTATACTGTAGGTCAATACAAGCAAAGTGTATGCTGGTTTAATTGAAATGAATGTCTTGTTTTTAATGTAATATACTGTACCATGTAGTTCAGTTATCATGATGATTTAATTTATGATGCTGTTTTAGATTATGATTTATGTTTAGTGAATCGTGCGTTATATATTCTGATTATGATGTGTCTTCATATTAGGCTAGGAAACCAAGCAGCAGTTCAGAGAGTTCTGAAGAAGTCGTAAGTATCTCCACAACACGTCACGGCAAAATCTTAAAGACTTTGTGTGTGTGCGAGCGCGCATTCATATTCATGTGTACACATTAGAGGAATGGTTTTGAGTGTATGCGGGGAAGAGAATACATGTGACAGTCACTCATAATGACTTTCCATCTTACTTCGCCCAGTTGAGGCCTGGTGCAATGAAAAGAACACCAGCTTTACTACAACGCGCAGCACTTAGACAGGTAAACCTCACATCTTCTCACAGGGCAGTCTAACGTATGTTCGTTATTATTGTTTTTATCTATGATGCTGTATATCACCTTTCAGGCTAAATCTCACACATGTCGTTTAGAATTGGCAGTTATGCAGCCTGGTACAGTATATCCTGTCCCTGTGGCTTTGATTGGCATCTGCCCACGGCTTGTTGTAAAATCCACTGACAGCTAATAAAACAAAATGATGCAGAATGTTTACTGCCTCTGTGGGATTGTGTGATGTTTCAGGATGTCGTGGCTGTAGATGCCACAGGGGAGATTTCCGAAATTCCAGACGAGGCTACAGATGCTACAAAAAACAGTGATGAAGATGATGACGTTGATGATGACGATAAAGACGAGGAAGCTGAAGTAGGGATGATGTACATGATAAATCCTTAAATTAGACCAGTTTACATTAGATAACTACTGTAACTAATAATTCACTTTAATGATTAGATTGATAAGATAAGATAAAATAAATTAAGATAAGATAAGATAAGATTGTTAAAGTAAGTCTTAATGCAAGTTAAGTATAGTATTGGTCAAATTGATTATTGATTCCAAGTCTGCAGATAAAATGGGTTTGGCTAACACATTAAATTAAACGCTGGACCCTCAGATAAAACCATCTGATGCGCCAACAACTGAGCTACAGTACATGCCTTGTCAAGAGGCCTCATAACAACACTAGTTCAACTGGGTCCATGCTCTCATAGGACATATCATCTAATGTGGTTATTCCATTGTCTCTTCCAGGATGACACCAGTGAGAGCTCTGAGTCCGAGGAGGCCTCCACCCTTTCTCCTGTGACCGAGGTAATCCCCGTGGTAACGGAAGAGCCCACCCCTGAGCCTGTCACGGCCAACGTGGTCATAGACGAGGGGCGTGGAGACAGCAGCTACCCCAGTGAATACAAGTCCATCTATGTAGAGGACAAGTCCTATCAGAAGGGCCCTTCCACGTACAAGTCGTACGAGGTGGTCGATTACGGAAAGAAGACGGCACAATACGACATGGCCGATGGCAATGAGGTGGAGAAGATGCCGAAGGTCTATAAGGTACAGATCTACATAGTGCAGGTCTATAAAGTACAGGTCAGTAGTCGAGTGAGTAGTGAGGTCACTAAGGTACCGAGGTGGATAGGGAAGAGGTGGAGGAGATGAGTAAACCTTCTGCTGTCCTGAGCTGTTGCCAGGACAGCAGCTCCTTCCACCATTGTGGCACTGGGACAAATTAAGATGATGCTCTGACGGCTCCCCAGATTGTTACACACACTGGGAAGCTGTACATTGAAACAGTTTGAAAAGGGCAGGCACTCTAAAATAAATACTTGTCAGGTGATTGCTAACCTGACATGCCAGAGGAATTGTTGTCACAAGTCCATCTGGGGAGCCATACATTGAAACTGTTTGTGAATGGCTGTACTTTCAAAAAAATACTTGGCAGTTGATTGATGAACCATCTGGTTATTTTCACTGTCGGCGCCATGGTCAGCACACCTAAACCACGCCCATATAGCTATAAACATGACACTGATTGGAAAACAAAGGACGTATAGCTATAAACACGACGCTGATTAGAAAGTTCAGTTGCTACTCGGACACATTCAAAATGATTCCAAGGCTTCCCAGACTGATTCTCACAGTGAAATTAAACTGACCATCCTGATCTCGCGAGGCTAGGTGATAGGACAAACCTGTGAACCAGCGGAGCCAGTTGACAGCCAGTAGAAGAGTGAAAACATATTTTCTATTGAGAAAGGTGTTCTTTGCTCATCTTTCAGTGACTAAACGGGCTACTCTCCAGTTAAAATAAAACCTCTTTGCTGTCTGTTCACATAAATGCAATTTGAAGCTGATTGGCAGGGCAATTTGCGAGATCAGTATGGTCTCATGAGGTTATAAAGGACAAAATGACACTTCTAAAGAGAAATTACTAAACTCCTTCTGCCCACTGTTGTCCTTCACCAGCAGGCCATGCAGGTGCACGATCTCTTGGAGGAGGACACCAGCACTCCTGAGGAGAGCCAGGGCATAGATGCTTCCTCCTCATCCCAAGACCAGGAGGAGTCTCCGCGTCAGGCCTCCCTCCCTGAGCTGGAGAGCGCTGCCAGCAACAGCGCCGCTAGCAATAGCCTCAGTGCCAGCCAGGAGTCGCAAGGCGTCGACGTCCTGAGCAGCGAGGAGGCCAACGCCGCGCCCGGCGCTGCCGGCAGCGAATCAGACGAGAGCGCGGAGAGCAACGAGGCCACCACCGACATCCCCCCAGTCATCACTGCCAAGAAATGAGAGAACAGTAGGCTACAGAGAGATCTACATAGAGAGTGCACGTTAGCCTACATCCAGTTAGCATGAAGTCCCCTTTCAATAGGCTAGTTTCAGCGTAACAGAGCCAAATGGGAAAAGCCGGGACACATTTTTATCTATGCCATTGAATGTCTCATTTTATTTCTCTCCAAAATCACACTATTTATCTTGGAAGTGTATGCTTCTGTTGGGGGTTAGTCTGTTGGGTATATTGAAATACAGCCCACTGTTACATTGAACCTTTACCCTAATAACATCATGTAGGGGTTTATAGAATGTTGACTGTGAGAACATCTACCTGTGGGGTATGACTTCATCACCATTGCTCACTCCTTCAACATGTCTGGGTGCAATAGTCAGACCTGATAAAACAAAACAATTAACAATTAACCACACAAAGGTTGAATCCTAATATCTACACTAGCATTACAGAACATGTATTCATTCATTATTCAATCAGTTTATTCATCAGTATTTATCTTGTATGGTAGACAAACCTTTAGTTCCTCTGAGGCAAAGCTTGCTGCTATAGCCTACTGCATTTTCAGTATAATAAAAACTTTAATTTTTACGCCATTAAATTGCCTTCTACAGTATGTGGCTTAGCTTTGTACTCTGTAGTGTACGATTATAGCTAGTGTTGAAACAATAGGACTTAAACACACAAATACTCTCAGGATATCTTAGAGGGTCAAGATAGGAACATTCACTCATGAACACGCAGGCAAACGGCCATGTTCTTTTGCACTTGTCACTTGTCGTTTGTCCCCATATTATTACTGTATTGTATCATATTGTACAATTTCTAAACTATTATTAAATGTCTTTTTTTGAAATAAAGACACCACGGCTGTTTAAGATGTACATTTACTGTACTATTTTGTTCACACATACACACACACACACACACACACACACCAGTCAGACATTTTGGCCTGTAGACAAACAAATGAATCCCCCGAAGGTAATTTAAAATGCTGACAGGCAGGCACAGAATAGATATCCAGTAGTAGTACAATTAGTATTACACACCTACACAACTTTTCCCCTCAAGTCATGTTTCACACTTAGAATACCTCCTGGAGTACAGTTTGCTTCAAGAATTCAAAGTCATATGCTATGACACACTACTGATATTAGTGTGTGCTGTAAGCTACTTCTGAAAAGTACAATCAGTGTAGATATCTATAGCCTAGGGAGAAACATTCCAGACAAAGGTACATACTAAATGTATTCTGTAGCACCTTGTTACAGTATGTAGTGTCTCTTCTTCAGTGATACACTGTAGTGTAATGCACATTGTTTTACATGGGTAATACATATATAAAGATTGGTGTAGATATACAGTATATTAATACTTAATCCACTATAACAATAATAACATATGACTGTCAAACAAAAAGAAAATCAAGAAACCCAAAAAATGAATTGCCCCTTTGTGCAACTCAGTTTGACACACTGCTTTCCTGTGGAGATGCAACAACATGTCGTCCACTAGATGGAGACAAATGTATCCATCTCTAAACAATCCATCTTTAAGTTTATTGCTTGGTGTTTTCAAGAGGGCTTTAATGGAATGATATGCACATTATTTTTTAACAATCTCAGCAATGGGCATTGTGTGCAGTGTGTGGGCATTCACGGTGATAAACATTACAAAACAGTTCCTAGTACTGGCCTGCTTCATATTCATGCATGTGGGAGAGATTGCAGTTTATATTGTGAGATTTCCACCTTCACTGCACATTCACGGCCACTCCTCTCATTAACCATGGCTTTGCATGATGTTTGTTTTTCTGTCACTGCACAACACTGCATGATGCGCCTTTAGGTCACGTTTATTTATATAGGCCGTCATCCATTTTTCTTTTTGATGTGTTGCATTTCTTTGCATATTCACCCTTTTCTGGCATTGTAAATTAATTTATAGTTAATGGTGTAATCAGCAATTGTAAGCTAAACCACTTTTCTTTTCTTTTTTTGTCAAATTCTGTAAATATTTACTCACAGTTTGCTAGCTGCCCGTGCTGTGTGCGAGCTGAAAATACACCTGGTGTTCCTGCAGCTCTGGCTCTGTCAATGGGAACACAAACAATATGGTGCAGATCACACCACACAACAAAATCCAAGTCTTGTCAGTGGGCGGTGCTGGGGGGGCAGAGCTTCCGAGGGAGCACCCATATAAGGAAGAGGTGTTTTTGTTTTGATCCAGTTCGAATAACAACAAATTGTTTCCAGCATCCCTGACTCCACCTTTAATTAAGTTATGGTGCTGGGAGCTGTCATAACAGGCAAACTTATTTTTATCGCATTACAAAAGCTCTTGGTTAATGTGGTGGTGATTTTGTTTTTGTCTTTTCTTGAGAGATGGGTGCAATGAAAGTAGTGTGGTGTGGGGTTACTCCAGCATAAATACAGTGGGAGGAACATCAAGAGATGCTTTTACATTAGAATAACACACACTGGCCTCACTAAGCACAACCAACGTTTGAAGAAAAGTTTCCAGATTGGTTTGGAGCAAGAATTCTTTCTCGTCTCTGAATGTGCTGCTAATACTAGGCTTTCTTACTGCACAACAATGTTTTATCTGATGGCTTTGTCATGTGAATGAATCTGGAACTATAATGTAACTGGACTCAGTATGTCTGATAAGTGATGATGGTGTAGGTATGGGCCCTGGGAGTGAGGTAAAGCCAGGACAACAAGCTTCTGTTGTCAGTAACAGTAAACATAACACAAAATGTAAGGATATTTGCATTTGGTAGATTATTTATTTGTTATAACAATGCTTCTTGGCAAAAAATATTTTACCATTAGAAAGCCTGATTGTTCCCTTTGAAATGGTGTCACATTTGTAAGGAACATGCATTTGTGGGATGAGCAGCAGAGTTGAGTATGTGGGTTGTGGCCATGAAAACAGCTTTTCTTTGCTGTTGACACTTGTTAGGTGTTTGGTGGATTGAATGATTGAAGTCTGAAGAAATAAGACATATTGGCAATTTAACAATGTGTTAATTTAACAGACAGGAGCTCCTGTGGAAGAACCACCTGGTCACACACTGCTGTAGGATGGCACAGGGTCGGCTCCAGGATGAGTGGAATGGGTGGGAATTTGAGTTTCTCAAGGGAGCACACATTAACAAAGCAAATGAGAGTAAAAATAAGAACAGCTACATATTCTGCAGGAAGGTATAGCCGACGTGCTATTCATGTAATAGCCAATACCTATAGCCAATTAAATAGGCTTATATATTGAATAAAACAACCAGTCCGATTAAATACATAAAGCAAAAATGTATACAGGTAACCACACACAATGTGCAACAACAAATACAAGTTTGTACATAACAGCGTGTTCGACTCTCAGAAATGTTATGGTGTGTCACGTAAATTATCACTTCACTGCGCATTATTGCACATTCGGCCCCTTCACGTCAGCAGGACCATTGTTTCATCAAAAGCCATGGCAAGGTGACATGACGTCTGAAGGGTATAGGTTTGAGTTACATTTTATTGGGAGACATTAAGTTTGGGTGTGTGACGGTTCATCCCCAGGACATTTTGAGTCAAACACTAATGTTCCTTTTTAGGTTCTCCCGCTAAACAATATAGACAAATCTCCCAGTTATAAAAGGATTCAATAGATTTTATAACTGATGTACTGAATATTGTAATCGGCAAGTCTACAGTATGTAAATAATGACATATTATCCTATAGGCTATTACCAATTCAGGGCTTGAGAAGGAGAAGCCACTTCCAGCTGGAATGAGACGTATAACCTACGTATACACAAGCCATTTACAATGAGACTAAAAGTTAGACTACCTCATCCAAAGCCGACTCGTTTATGATCTCAAATGCTGGTGAAATAACTTTGTTCTACCAATCAGACCATCCGACGATAAGAAGGCAGTCTTGATCCGAGGGTAGCTCTTTTTTTCCAGTAGCATCTAAATCACGCTTTCAAAATAAGATTAGTTATTTTATTTTCATCCGTGTTCCACCCGCTGGCAGCGTTAGCGATTAGCTACCAGGCCTATAGTTTTTTTAAAATAAATTCTAAAAACAATTCTAAGGCGATACAAGTGAAATTCTATTATTATTTTAAAGCTGATGAAATTGCCATACCCAGTTGAGGCCTATATGCATGTCAGTTTTAAACCAAGCCTATAATCTCATACAATGCATGTGGTAATTATGCATTTAATAACAATACACTATTTAATGTATCGGATTTAAAGTGTCATCATACCAACCAATAAAAATAAAAAATAAATTGTCACAATTGTGTTATAATGTTATTTAAAATTTGTGCCTAGTTTAAACACATTAACTGATTATTGACATCGGGCGGAAACAAAAGCTATACTGTCATCACAGTCAATGTCACTGCTGTGAAGACTGTTGACAACTTCATGTTCCCGGGCCTTAAAGATCAACAAGATGACCTGAACACCATCATCACAGAGGCACAACTGCGTGTTTATGGGGAGGGTGCGCATGGACAAAACACACAAAGCCATTCTCACTAACCTCCACAGATGCACTCTGACAATCACAGTCAGTCTGCTCAGGACTATAAGGCCAACCACGAGTTCAGTACCCCTTATTATCTTCACTGTAGTTTGGTATTGATGGTGTATATACTGTCTGTACTGAACAGGTTACTGTACTATATTAGCAATAATCAACAATAAAGTATTACTAATCCAGTCCTGATCAGTTACAGATGATCACACAACCTATAATTAAACCTATTGCCATACTAGTTTTCTTTGTCTCATTCAATTTTCATCATGAACAGACAATAGGGTGGTCTACCAATGTATATTATCTTACAACACAAACTCATCACACAATCTACATATTAGGGATTTCATGTATCATTTATATGAATGGTAAAGATTACAGTCTATGAATACACATATGCAGCATTGCATACTATATGAATGTTTATAAGTGCACATTTTCTTGTTGTTTCTTAATATAATATAAATCTATTTCTATATGTAAATATTGTTGCTACAGTGAAATAAAAATCAACCTTGTTATGGCGATAACTCACTAATTCAGTAAAATTGAGTGAAATTGAGTAGAAATGTAACATAATAAATATAATACTTATAATAGAGTACTAGTACAAAAAGTATAGGCATCTGGTAAGGATGCCCCTTGGGCGCTTTCCCAGGGATATGTTTCAGGCACGTCCAGCTAGGAGGAGGCTTCAGGGAAGACCCAGGACTAGGTGGAGAGATTATATCTTCACACTGGCCTGGGAACGCCTCGGGATCCCTCAGTTACGCTTGGTTAATGGGGCTCGGGAAAGGGAAGATTGGGGTCCCCTGCTGGAGCTGCTGCCACGACCCGACCATGGATATGCGATAGACGATGGATGGATGGATGGATGGATGGATGGATGGATGGATGGATGGATAGCACAAAAAGTATCATTACATATGTTTGTGTTATATAATACCACAACCATTCAAATAAATGTATTTTTATTTTTCCTGATAATAAAAGTTTTTCAGCTGTGTAACATGGACTTATATATGAAATATCACATATAGAAAATGTGCAAAGTTTGGTAAAACCACACTTTCTTTAAAACCCTTTGCTTAGTAGACGGTGAAACATGTCACTCATTATGATCAAGGGTTAGGCATCTCCTCTATTCTCTGTGACAGGGGCAGGGGTTGCAATAACATCGGTAACACTCTCTGTAACAGCAGAGGTCACAAGCACAGGTGTCGGAGTTGCCCCTGTAACGTCTCCCGTAGTAACTATTGTCACTGTGGGTGTAACTGTTGTCACGGCAGCTGTGGGTGTAACCGTTGTCACAGCAACTGTGGGTATAATCATTGTCACGGCAGCTGTGGGAGTAACTCTTGTCACGGCAGCTGTGGGTGTAACTGTTGTCATAGCAGCTGTGGGTGTGGCCAGTCTGTTTGGTTTAGGTGTAGTTTTTTTGGTGACAACCTCCTCAGATGATTCTTTAGAAGAAGTTGAAGACTCCTCAGAAGACGATGACGACACGCTGCTGTCTGAGGACTGTGATGACTCAGGTGACCCCTTACTGTGCACCTGCAACAGATTATATACGCTCCTGTCAGCGATGCCTGTCTCACCATGTCTCCATCGACCAATCTGTGGAAGAATGTCATACTGTTGTTTAGTACAAAAAGTAACAAAAATGCTCCTATGAAGCCTGGTAAAAATGTTTAAACCCAGTTTCAGATGTCAGGTACTGAATAATGGACTGTATGCTAATGCATTGTTTTGGGTAAAACTCTGCCAATATCTCCTCACGTCCCTCTAGCTGCTCGTTTTGTGTGCGCACATGGACAATAATCTGGTGCTTCTACACAGCCCTGGTCCTGTAAATGGGAACACAAAGCGGTGCAGACCGTACCACACAACAGTGTGGTGGGTGGAGCTTCTGAGGGAGCATTGTAAGGCATTTAAGGGAGAAGTGTTTTTTAGTTTAAATAACAGCAATGATTCCCCAGGATTCCTGACTCACCTTTAATTCTCAGTGTGGAGAGCCCTGCATTATTAATTTAAGATTATACGGAACATGCAAATTGCTGCAGGTTTCTCCAGTATTCAAGTTTATAGATAATGTTAACACTATCTTTATTTGTTTACAAAAGTATAGAAAAACTAATTTAGCACCAACAGTACCCGGGAAATTTGGACAGAGGAATTTCAGACACAAGGAGTCACTTTAACCACTACAACAGGAAGTAAACAGAAACAATGCAGACGTTGAAATACAGCATGTCATGCACGGAGGAGGAGGGGTTAGCTCACCGACTTAGTGGAGGCTGTGGTGAGCAGCACAATGACAATGAGGGCAGTTTTGATAAGCTCCATGCTTGACTGGTTGCTGCCTTGGCTACTTGGAAAATGCTTGAGAAAAAATATAAAGAACTATTTTAAGAAAGCAATTTTTAAGAAAAATATTTTGTCATAACGTAAAAGTGTAAGAAACATTTTACTGCATTAGTTATATAAAAAAAAAATAATAATAATAATAATATGAATAATATTAATAATATTAATAAGTATAATAATAATCATAATAACAATAATATTATTCATAATATTCATACAAATCATAATAATGGATAGTTAATATTTATTCAGACAGGCCTCATACAGTTCATATTAGGAAACTATACCTAAGCATAAATAGAGTACATACTGAAGGTAAATATGTAACAATTATAACTATAAAAAATAAAAGCTATAGAAAACCTACCTTTTATCTTTGGATTTGAGTTAACTTCTTAAAAAAACTTGATTATCCTTGATAATCCTTATCAACTGGATAATGTGATCAGTAGCTGCCGCTCTTCTTGTTCACAGTAAGATGTTAAGAGCAATTCTGATCTCCATGCAGAACCAGTCATTAATATAAGCAATAAGGCAGAGGGGCTGGGCTTGTATATACTGTAGGGTTGAGTTAGAATGGGTTTGCCCATGGTGAATACTGTATGGGATGGGGAAATGAATTGCATGTTGAGACAAATGATGCTATTAGAAATTCATAGACCTACAGTATTGTCATTTGTTTTGATCATGGTATATATTATTTGAGGTATAGTAGCCTACAGTTTAGAAAACAAGAGGTACATTTGGTGGATGTTAGAATGACAGGGAAAGCTAAAGGCAGACAGACAGAACACTACAAATAATACTGGAAAGAGTACTCATTTTTGGACAGATATGAACATTTTATTGTTTAATTAAGTGTTGTAAATGCTCCAGATAGCAGTGAAACCTGCAGCAGAATAAATGCATGTGTGATTCATCTTTCAGCACTATTGGTCTGTCTGCCACACCTAGTCTACATTAGCAGGATAGTGTGTCATAGCAGAAACTTAAACAATCATTTATCAATTCCACTTGATAGTGACAAATAGGAAGTTCCCTATATTAAAAATAAATCTCTATATTTGGTGCAGTATATCCTACGCACACACTCACGTTAAAACAATGCAGTAGTATGTGGGCTAATCACAGTGAGTGCATGAGTTGCAATGCGTGTCATTTAAGAATCAATTAAGTATTAGTTTGGTTATTTATCTTAGCAGTACATTAAGTCAATGCAACTAATGTCTAATTCCCTGACCTCTCAGCCATCCTGGTGCTACTTACTACTTACTGAATCTCCTTTCACCTTACTTATTTTAATTCGCAATATGCCATCTGAATCTTCAGGTTCATCATGAAACATGGCTACAGTTTATTCAAGCCTGGCTGCTAATTGTGTGTGTTTCTGTGCATATACAATTCACCAT
This sequence comes from Typhlichthys eigenmanni, assembly GCA_027564635.1. NCBI lineage: Eukaryota > Metazoa > Chordata > Actinopteri > Percopsiformes > Amblyopsidae > Typhlichthys > Typhlichthys eigenmanni. The sequence goes on from JAODUK010057120.1 coordinate 39,003, forward strand.
TTATAAACTGAATTTATAGTTAATAGTTTTGTTTACAGGAAGAGAGCTGTACATCAACCACATTTTTGTTATTTTGTTAAATTTGGAAGTCACTTTTGAGTAAAAACATTTTTGTCTAGCCCATAGCAGCAGAATGAAGCCACTTTAAGGACCTACACACAGATACTGATAAGGTGAAAATATCAACAACATAAGTTCACAATGTCTGATCATATTTACTGTATGATACTTCCAAGCTTGAATAATTATATATAATCATTATTATTTTATATGGTTGTACTGTGTGGTGTGTTTAACTGGTTCATTGTGTTCTTTTATTGTTGTTCAACCCCTAGAGATAAATGCCACCATTATACTTGATCTAAAAGCATACATTGCCAAGAACAGGTGCATTTAAATGTTAATAATATAATAATAATTAAAGCAGAGATGCAGTTTATGTCTGATATTGAGTTCACATTATATACAGTAGCTGATAAAATGCCTGTATACTTTTCCTGTATTCCAAATATATAATATTGTTGTTCAGTACTTTGCCAACATTGATGTCTGCACTTAACTGGAACAGAACAATCTTGGACAGATGAATCATTACCATAATATGGAAACATTAAAAACATGGTGTTTAGATGATGAATAACTGTGCATGATAGTTTCCATTATGTCGACACTCTGTATGACGTAACGTAGGACATACTTGTAGCCTATTTGTCTGTTTTGAGTTACCAACCCACCTATTGTCATTAGCCTGCCTAAAATCAACAAGTGTGTGCGCTTTGCAACAGCTCTGTAAATTTGTTACATTTTACTGGGTTAAAACATTACTGATCCCACGTAATATTTGTAATCAGGCCAGGACGTCACCAGACATTCATGAATCATGGGGCTACGTTTTTTATAGTGGGGTCTCGGGGCATGCTCCCAGGGGGAAAATGTTGTAAGCCCCCCAAAAATACGTATTAACAACTGCTGTACAACCCATTAAAATATGCTGATTTTTGGTCAAGGTTGGCTAAAAGTATACATTCTCTTCACACATAGTGATTTTCTCTCATACAGCTACATTCATATTTCCCTCTGGCACATTTGACACATGCCATGACAGTGCTGGAATAGATGGGTCAAGGGACAGTCCAGCAGATGATGATAATTCAACACTTAATGCTTGTCCCTGCTTTTAGTCACACTGCCATTTTCTCTAAAATTGGACACAGATTTCCACAAAAACCTTATAGCAGGGCTTTTCAATTCCAGTCCTGGAGGGCCGCTGCTCTGCATGTTTTAGATGTCTCCCTGCTCCAAAACACCTGATTCTAATGAATGTATCTTAGAATCCTGATCACAACCCAGTCATTAGAATCAGGTGTGTTGGAGACGCTGTACCTGCAGCGCCTAGCTGTACCAACTTAGTCATCAGGGATTCTAGTTTGTAGTCAGATGCAATGTTGAAAGTATCTCGCTAATGCAGCCTTCCCCAGGTCCTAGTGCCTGCTTTATTGTATGACGTGATGCCACAGTTAAAATTGACGACAACATATATTGGAGGGAATACATTTTTTAGGATGGTTACAGCAGCCCCGAAGATTCGGCCTGGCGACGTCCCATTGAATACATTTTGTTCGTTAAATGTACGAGATGCAAATTCATATTAACTGTAGAAAAGCAGGAACATGAGCAAGACAAATATAGGCCTACTGTCAGCAAGTGAAAATGAAAACAATTATACGGTCAACTGCTTCGATAGTGATACGAGTTTGACACAAATGTGGTGACTTTATGCTGTATTTGATTTAGGTATTTTTACACCTTGTTAGTACTGGCATCTAGTGGTGTTATATTGAAATGTACGTTGTATACTCCATGACGCACACACTCACTGGATTGCAAATACGTACATACCTCACATGCCTGACTGTGTGTGTGTGTGCGTGCTTGTGCGTGTGCGTGTATGTGTGCGTGTGTGTGTGTGGGTGTGTGTGTGTGTGTGCGTGTGTGCGTGTCATGACAACAGCCATACTGTAATATCATGTGTAATGTAGGATAAAAAAAAGGATAGGTAAATAATGTTATCATATTGCTTGTTTAAATCAATGATTTAGATGATTCAGCACCATAAACAATTCCCACATTTGTAGTTTTTAGGTAGCTAATAAAACCCACTTACTAAATATACCTGAATTGTTTTGCTACACCATAATGTTCATACCTTTATGTGAAACGAGGGCAGTAAAAATGCAGATGTCACGAAGCAGGTTGGTCGTTGGCGAGTGCATGGGAGACAAGGACATCTTGGTGATGGTGACCTGCATGGCCACTGCTCGGCGTTTAATGAACTCAATACAAAATACATAAGAGCGTAACGTGTTCTCACAACATAGGTCAGCAAACAACAGATATGTGAACAATAACACACAAAAGCAAAATAGGACGTCCCAGCCTTATATAGCCCCACATCCCCACAGCGGACACAACAATCAACAGATGTGGGCGCTGAGCAAACAGTCCGGTGTCCGTCGAACAAACAAACACAGGAGTGACAGTGGTGAGCTGGAGTTAGCTGGTTCGAACCCAGCTAACTCCTCACAAAGTGTCGAGGGGTCATTGAGCAAGACACATAACCCTAACTGCTCCGGGTGGTCAGGTGTCTCCTTGGATGGCTGACAACGCCATCGGTGTGTGTGAATGGATCGAGGCATATATTTTAAAGTGCTTTTATCCATGGCGCTATATATAAATGCAGTCTATTTACCATCCGTTACACCCAGTGGTGTAGTCTAGTTTTTTGTAGTGAGTATACTGTGATTTTCCCTTCCCAGCCTCATACTCCCCCGTCCCAGAGCGATGATACCCCATCACCGTCATACAGTGGCGGGCCGTGCATTAAACACCTAGGCCTTCACTCTACTGGGCATTGAATCACCTCAATTGTGTACAAAACGGGCTATTTTCCAGCACATTTAAAAATCAATAAACCCACACCAGCAATTAAAACATATCTCTACGTGGTACTGTCAAAACAAAAAAATAAAAGGGTATTTAAAATTAACTGGCCAAAAAGTTTTAATAAGTCCACATAGAATACAGGCAAGCTTTAGCAAAATCGCAGTTTAATATCAGAGAGACACCAACAAGATGACGAAGGAGTACAAAACGTTGATTTGGTTGCAAATCAACGTTTTGCACTCCTTCGGTCATTGTGGGTTAAAAAAAGAGTAGATATATTAGATTTCTCTCTCTGCTAACTGGGTGCGGCTCCGGTGCAGCTCGGTTGTTCTGCGTTGAAACCTCAAGTGAGTAGGCTGATCCTCCTTCTCCTTGTTGTTTTACAGCAGTGAGTGAGTATCCAATCACAACGTGACGCCAGCTAGGTAGCCTACTGTCAACAACTCGTGATCTGATTGGCTATCG
>JAODUK010057121.1:0-18248 GCA_027564635.1 Typhlichthys eigenmanni
CAGAGATAAAGGTTGTTCAGCCACTAACACAGAGAGAAAGGTTGTTCAGTAACTAACACAGAGATAAAGGTTGTTCAAACACTAACACAGAGAGAAAGGTTGTTCAGCCACTAACACAGAGAGAAAGGTTGTTCAAACACTAACACAGAGAGAAAGGTTGTTCAGCCACTAACACAGAGAGAAAGGTTGTTCAAACACTAACACAGAGATAAAGGTTGTTCAGCCACTAACACAGAGATAAGGGTTGTTCAAACACTAACACAGAGAGAAAGGTTGTTCAATATTAAAGCTAATCACCAGTTAGTGAGCTAACTAGATTTACATACACAACAAGCACTTCCAGGAAAACTATACAAAATATTGCAGTTGCTACTTATAACAGGATACAGTGTTGGGCCGTAACTAGTTACTGTAATCAAAAAAGAAAGAAGGCGCAGAAAACCATTATGATGAGTGACAAAGTGGCAATGCGACTTCAAAGAACAAGGCACTGAAGCGGATTTAGTAAAAGTAAAAAAGCCTTTAATGTACTTTCTGATCTCAGTATCGTATCGGTGCCATCCCTAATAGTAATGTAACTAGTAACGTATCTAATTACTTTTAATACCCAGTAATAAGTAATACGGTATTATTACTTTTTGAAGGAGTAATAAGTAAATATAAATGTATTACTTTTCCTGAGTAACTTGCCCAACCCTGAACAGGAACATGTCACCTGCTGTAGAAGACTTTGGACTTTAATTTTGCTGGGTAGGGCTCAACAATCTTCATCTTGATCAGTGTGTACTCCTGAGGTCCCACTCCCTACAAATGAAGAGTTCATCAGTACACTCAAAAAGACCTACAGACTCTCATCCAGTTAACAGTGTTGCTGCGTCTGTGCTGCTGACCAAGTTTACATGAGGAATTAGAGAACTGAGTTTGAGAGTAGAGCAGCAGTAAAAACTTGATCTATCTGATTCAGCAACATATACAATAGTACTCAATATGAATAGCCAGACATTACCTCTCCTGTCTGCCTGTCGTGGTCCATGCAAGGTTGTCCATCCTTGGGAGAGTAGATTGTATACCTGCAGCGAGTCAGGGACAATATGAAAGTAATACAAATATGTGTCTGTTATGTTTTCCAACCAAAGCAAATGTTCTGTGTTATCAGGCAGCAACATTGACTAAGACCAATGAGAGAACCTCCAACCACCCGTCTACATTATAGCTGTTTAATTTAACTGTCATATGCCATCAAAATGTAAGAAGAAATAAAAATAAGTGCAGCTGATCTCACCTTTTGCCAAATTTGATCTTCTTCCTCTCCTTCAAGGTGATGAACTGCCACCTGACAAAGGAGTCGTAGAAGGGGTTCACATCTGTGGTGATGAATGATCGCCTCCAGTCCACCTGTGAAGATTACTATTCAGATTAGAACCCAACTGACCTATTCACACAAACGCGGTGTGAATTTATTCAGCCCTTCTAGCAGTAGTTCAACCAACCAGCATGTCACACATTCCTACGTTTGATTATTTGAAGAGTGAGCGTGCAACAAATACTTTTTATTAAACAGAAACAAATAGCATAATCCTGGCATATCTTGTTATAAAAAAATAAATAAATAAATAAATAAAAAAAACTTACAAAAATACGTGATTTATTAATCGCTATTAATTACAGCGTACCATTAATCGCTATTATATTCTGACAGCCTGTGTCTATATTCATATACCTTGACCCCCATCTTTTTGAGGTCTTTGACGGCCAGAGGAGGAAAGTACTCCAGCCAGTGTTCAGCACTGGCAAACTGGACTATCTCGTTGTCGCTCAGACCCAGAGACTTCATGATGTCCCATTGGAACTTGGAGGCACCTGCCTTGGCTGCTGCCTTGCTCTATCGGTGGGGGGAAAACAGCATTGAGGGGATGCACATTGTACACACTGTTGCCTGTACCTTGGTGGTCAAACATAGACATGTATTGAGAATATCTGTCAAATGCATGTGCAGTATGAAGGTAATTATTCCACACAGACCTTCTTGCCCTTGGCCTTGTCTTTGATGATGATTTCATCAGACACGTTTGGCTTCTCTTCCTCCTCTTCCTCAACATCTGGGAACTGCGGAGGGTTTCCATACACCTCCATCTCTCTCTTTAGCTTGTCTGCACAAGCCTAAAGGATAGCAAGCTATTTTTACAAATAACTGGGACCCGAGGTTGCTGAATGCCAATACTTTGCCGAACAACTGTAATGATAAGTGATGTACAACGCAAAACAGCCGGGAAGAGCTTCAGGAGAAACACTTACTTTGATAGGCATTCCTGTGCAGTGCAATCCAAATGGGAAGAGGCATTGTTTTCCTTTCAAACGCTGGTAACCAACAGCAAACTGGTAAGGAAGAAATTAAAGCACAGGCGTTAATGTTATGTTAAAGGAACAGTGTGTTTTAATATTCAAAACTGCATAAACGTTTGTTAAACTCTAGTTTCCATTTCACAATATATGGTTCGTTCATTTGTGGAACGGAACGGGATAAATATATCTAAAAACATATGTCTACAAATTACTGGTGGAATGTATACTCCATTTACTGCAGTTAATATAACATTATTTTAGATTACAACTTGAAATATACAGTACCGATTAAATTATTTGTGGAAATTTAAGAATACATACGACCAGTAAAGATGCCATTAGCAGTATGTGTTTAAGGAACAATTAAAGTAAATGGCAGACAAATCCAACTGATATACAAAATGTCAGACTGATGAGGAATCTGCAGAGTTCAGTTATATTTTATAAATGGTCACACACAACTACAAGGTGTGTAAACTTACCTCACACTTGGACAAACTAAATGTGTGGCCAAGATGCAACCTCCCATTCATGTAAGGGTAGGGGAAGGTGACAAGGTACTTGTTTTTGCTAGAACAAAAAGGAAGATTAACTCGGTGTAAGATACACCTTTTCAGAGTATGTAGGCTCAAACCTGGATAACCAAAAATAATGACGTCACTTTAGCTGCATTTCGTTTTGAGATCCAAACGTATTTCACCTTGCTGTCAAAGTTCTGTGACGTCCGCAAGCATCATAGGCTAACATTAAAATATTTGGCAGCAGGCAAACAATGTTTTCATATTTGCATAGTTGCATCTGGCATTTGACACATGAATGAGAAAATACATTCTAGTTAATTACATCACAGTAAAACGTAGGATGTATCACACCATCCTCAATGATACACACACACAATACATAAGAATAGTATACTGAGCATAGTAGTTATACAGAAATGTACAAAAATGACAGCTATTTACTTGGTGCTTTCGCCAATGGTGGTAGGTGCATCACAATCAAATGTCTTCTCCTGCTCCCATTTCTGTTGGATTTCTTGCTCAATCTTTCTCAAAAAGTCCAATTTCGCTGTTCCCTTTCGCTCCTAAGAATAACAAGCACGGGTCAAGATAAATGGTCAAACACCAATCATACTCTAGTCTAGCTATTCAGATTCAGTTCAAAATCAGTTTAGACTTCTAAAAACACATGATGTACTTAGTACATAATGAAAACCAACATTGCATGGAATACATAGTTCAGCTATGTAAGTCTCCATTCGAATCACATTTATTTTCCAGACCACAGTTGGAAAATAAACTGTGGCTGTAAATGGCTAGTTAGCTCAAGTAGCTAGGTAGTTAATTATATATGTCACAATGTCTATATACCAACATTTAACTGTACTAAAAATGCAAACGCATTATAAGTAGTGCTTGGTCTTATCCTACCGTCATTTTTATTAAAAAATATAACTTTGCACGTGGTTATTCAGCCACAAGACAAGAACAGCGATGGTGCTGGATTTGACAAGGAAAACCCACGCCACCAGTGCCTTGCTGACGACATCGCTGCTAAAATACCATTGTTTTCCGGGAAATGTAGTTTAAATATTAATCTTTTGAAATGTTGTGCTGTAAATATTTCTAACAATCATAAAACCACACCAATGTTGTATCTTTCATGAATAAGTAGCTATACTGATTTAAAATGCGTTTTGACTTTATCGTTGTCACAAATGCTGCGACGACTGTCCATCATCGTAGGGTATACGTTGCGACACTTATGTTGCTGCTATGCCGTAAACCACTTTGTGCGACCTGCAAGTGAAGACAGAAGGCCTTATATCTTATAATATTTTAGACGATGAGATCGGGATTATTAACCAGATTTTTCAATTTATAGACAGTATTTGAGTCTTTCTCACGATGATCATAGAAAATGTGGAAGCTTTGAAGTCATGGCTGGCAAAACTCCTGGATCCAATGTGAGTGATGAATTGCAGTGACATTTAGCATCCATGCTAACTATATAGCCAGTGAGGTAGACATCCATGGGGCATCCGTGGACAGATTACTACACGAGTTAGCCACCAGGGCCCGTTAGCTTGCTGTTGTATTGATTATAAATCGTCTGACATTTCAATAATTTAGTTGTATACACGAATGTGTTCGTACTATAAAGTCTGTTTAATGTTATATTTAAACTGTATTTAGACTCTACCGGTAGGTCAGGAGTACTTGTACTATCAATATGGTTAGCTTCGGTCAGTATAACTATAATTCAACTTGTTTTGCCAAGTGCCTTAATTGTAGTACAGAAACGTATGTCTGGTTTCTGAATCTGTGGACACACATTTATGAAAGAGAACATAACTGGCTTATTTAGGCTAATGTGTTGCTATTAATACTCTCTCTCTCTCTCTAGCTCTGTTCCGTAACTCTATTATTGCTTTATTGTCAATTGCTTATCATTTTTGGAGGGTATCTATTCTATGTTGATGTTCATCTACAGATGTGATGCTGACCCTTCTGCATTAGCCAATTATGTTGTGGCCCTTGTGAAGAAGGATAAAACCGAAAAAGAGCTAATTGAACTCTGCAAAGATCAACTTGATGTGTTTCTACAGAAAGGTATACCGTAGTCAGGGATGCAAGCAAAGTTTAATACTAAGCAAAGTCATGTATTTTCCTAAATGATGAATAGAAAGTAATCAGTGCCACACAGTTCAGAAGTAGACTTCCTCACATGAAGTTATCATGTTGGAGGCTATGCAAAAGCAGACATTTAAACTAGTGGGTGCTCAGTATATAGTTTACACTTAAAATAGTTTAAAATAGCAGTTTAAAACAGACAGACAGGGTTAAAGACTGAATAACTATCAGGATGACCAATTAAACAAATAGGTTGCTGAAGCTCTGTGATCCCAAGAAATCAGCAGAACAAAAATTATGGGCATGAAAATGTACCAACCATATTTGAGAAAACATGTCATGTCACAAAATGTTAATAAACCTAGCAAACATATGTTAAATGCACAGGATATAATGAGCTTTTCTACCGGTATTCTTTGAACTGTTCAGAGCCCACAAGAACACAATTTCCTAGTTGCAACAACTGACATCATGTAAAAACAAAGACAGTTGACATAGACTGAGAATGTTAGACCTGTTCCTGAATAAATAAATAGTGTGTTCTATTTCACTGCAGAGACAACGGGATTTGTCAATAAACTCTTTGAATGTCTGACAACTAAGAACTATTTGGGATCGCCAGTCGTCAAGGAAACTCCGAAAGATGAGGTCAAACCACCGGCAGTCAAATCTGATGCTGTAGAGGCAAGTCACTTTTCTTATGCAAATATTTTTGAGCTCTCGCCCATAAGTTGACCTTGAACCACTAGCTTTCATGCTTAGGTGAATCCTTTTTTATTGTTAAATAATTAGAATTCTGTAGGAAAATGCTGATGGATTGTTGGATCAAGATAGCAAGAGGAGAAGATCTAAGGGCCGATTCATAGTTTACGCGGACGCAAACGCACTGAGCTACGCAAAGAGGGTTGGACACATACAAATGTGTCCTAATTTCTGTAATGCAATTCAAGCGTGTCTGCCATTTCTCGCATTGCCATGAGGGGCACAATGGGGAAAAATGTACTGTCGTCGCCTTACCACAGGAGAAGTGCTATAGAGATAGAGCAGCTAACTAGAACACTGTTTGAACTGGTTCGCAATACAATACTGAGTGCTATGTAAGTGATCTGCTGTAACACAGTAGATAATACGTTGTGTGGAGAAAATTTAAATGGGCTCCCGATTTGAGCGATAGGCAAACAAAATGAATGGAGTGTCAGGAGATTAGGGACTGTTTTGTGCAGGCTTAGAGTAAAATGTGGGCGCGTGTGCCTACCGTATGTACCATATTTGATTGGTATCAGAATTTTTTTTCTCTTGCCACTGACGATTCAGCAGTAATAATATAATGCATTCATGTGCACTAGTAGGCTGTTTGCATTTCTACCTGACAACTCACCAGAGACTCTGCTACCACCTGTTGGATGAAAGCGTATCGCATCTGAAAAGGCTCTGCTCGCCTAACCTGTGACGCCAAATGGATTGCTATACACAAGTCCGTCGAAACTGTTTTTGAAAATGGCAGGCACTTTCAAAAAATACTTGGCAGTTGATTGGATGAACCGTCTGTCTGTCATTGTTGTTTTCAAGTCTCTTTCGCTGTAGCCACACCTACATCATGCCCGTAGCTATCGGTACGACGCTGATTGTTCAGTTGTTAAAACCAAGGCAATCTGAAGCTCATGAGATCGGATGGTCTCGCGAGGCTACAGCACACTAACTTGCGTTATACATTTTCACCAGTGTGAACAGCATAAATGACATGGAATCTGAACCACTTTCATATGTGTAGTTCTAAATCAGATACATAGACTGGGGGCGGTTCACTTATTCCCTGACAGGGTTGGTTCACCAGGGAGTGATAACATTTATCCCATGGCGAAACATCTCTCTCCTGAGTGGTCTATTCTAGGTGAGAGGGCCCCCCATCCACAGTGCATGGCTCATGTATGCGAATCATATGCAGCCCACAGAGCCCACCTTTCTCCACACTGTGACTCATTGCACATCGTGGCACCACCATGTTCTCCACCATCATCACACATTTTATCTCCTTTCTCTCATCAGGCTGAAACGGCAGAGGAGGACAGAGACAACAGGCGCAGGAGAAGTCCTCTTAGAAGCCGCACTGACTTCAATGAATCCAGGTATTGCTCTGGCCATGGAGGAATGTATACCATCCCGGTTAAAGGGCAGGGCATTTCCATGAGCTAGTGTAAAACGTACAAACTGTTAACTTTTACAAAAGAATACTTGTGTGTTTAGAGTCTAATTTAAATATATACACAATTGGTGGGCATGTAAGTGTTAATTCACTTGTCTCAGATATATACAATCATTCTAACCAACCACCAAACCTCTCTAAAGAAACAATGCCACTCCCTCCCTGTTAATCTCTAGTTACTTCCCCTTGCCGTGGTTAACTCCCTGCAACCCCCCAAGATAGACGGTTGCTGTTTACCCCTGTGCTTTAGCATGTCCAGTGCGCGGTGAGCTAACAGTACGGCGCATGGTGTAGCTCACAGGTACCGCCGGGTCTCTTGAGTCCTCTTGTGGCCTGATTGAGGCCTGATTGAGGCCCTGGCGTCCAATAGGCTGTCCCCTGTTGCTTGCACCTCCACACAAGAACAACACTTGTTCCTGATTGCCGTCACAAGCTGTTTTTCTCATGGCACCATGCAACTTCACATTGCTTCTCACACTGCACTAAGCTTAACAGATGGTGTTGGTGTATGTAGAGGTACAATGGCGGAACAGGATTGCGCTGTGACTTTTTTTTAATAGAAGCCGCGATGACAGAAGACGAGAGGACCGCAAACGCCGTGAGCTGGACCGCCACGGGAAGGGCGCGGGAGACTCCCACCGGGAGCGCCACGAGCGTCGGCGGGGCAGTCCCCGGGGGAGGAGCTACAGCAGGAGCCGTAGCAGGAGCGGCAGCAGAGGGAAGAGCAGGGACCGCGAGCACAGAGGAGGCAGAGGTGAGCGAACTCGACACACACACACACACACACCTGCAGCACCTGCCGGCGCTTTAGTCTCTGTCTTCCGTCCGCTAGCTTGCGCACCTGCCGCCGCCACTGCAGCAGCTAACGCCGCTAGCACAGGTGCCGCGTCAAAACGGGGGTTTGTTGTCACGGCGACTGCTAGAAAAAGCTTCAAACTATGGGCTGGATGTGGCAAGTTGCGGTGGTGTCTGCGCAGCTTCTGATGCGCATCGCTAGGCGTCGTCTCTAAGGAAGTATGTGGACAGCAATGCAGACGGTGCAATGGGGACTGTGGCGGCCTGACTGGAGCTGGATGGGCTACCCACAAGGTTCATGTGCACCGCTGACGCCATGATGGATGTGCCGTAGCTGCTCTAGCACATTAGAAAGGCTAACCGGCTCGCTTGCATATCGCTCACATGCTCCATAGCCATAGCATTAGCGGTGAGTAGTCATATGGTGGTGTTTCTCTAACCTGACTCTTTGTCTCTGTTTGTTTGTCTTTGTTTTCCTTTTCTTTGTGTCTTTCTTCCTTTTCTTCTTTGTGTCTTTCTTCCTTTTTCCTTTTCTTCTTTGTGTCTTTCTTCCTTTTCTTCTTTGTATCCTTTTTCCTTTCTTCCGTGTGGCTCTACCAGACTTCAAGTCCAAGTTTGAGTTGGAAAGGAAGGATCCGGAAGGCTACAGCTCCTCCAACCCCTCGGCCTCTCTGCTGCCCCACCCTCCCCCTCTCCTGCCGCTGCCCACCCCCCAGCACCCCTTCTCCTCGTCCGCCGGCGGGCCCGGAGCCGGGGGCGTTTCTGTAGCAACGCCGGCTCACCTGCCCGACAGCACCACAGACAGCTGGTCCAATTACTTCAACAACCAGAGGCAGGATGGGGCCGCCAGCAAGCCATTCAACTGCAAGAGCCTGTCACACAAGCAGCGCTGCAGGGACTATGACGGTAAGGCTCGTTCTCCCTCTCTCTCTCTTCTTCTCTTCAGATAAGGCTTTCATCCGGTCATTGCTCGTCTGTGTGATTCTCCATTGCAGTTTCTCGTACATATCTCATAGATCCTACTTTTTAGCCTTTCATTTTATGTTTTATTTTCGCCACCATGGAGGGAGAGTTCTCTATTTTATAGAATGAATTAATATCTGAGTGAATTGCCACAGAAATGTAGTTAGTGTGGCATTAATTTAAAATTAACATCTCTGGTTTGTTCGATTTTAAGAGAGAAAATAAAGTTCTTCCACTATTTAATCAGAGATGGAACACTTAAACTGACATGATTTGGAAGAAAATGACCTGGGTGACAGCGTAAAATAGTTTAGGAGACTGCTTAAATATAATAGACAGAAATATATGATGCTACACTGCAATTGTATTACCATTACAAATTGACATTCTCATTTTTGTCCAATCTCCCACATTGTAATTATGTTTATAAAAAAAAAACTGTTGTGTTCTCCCCTTGAGGGTTGTTGAATACCTTGTTTAGTTCATCACTAATGACTGCTGTCTCTCACTGGGGGGAGGGGAGGGGTGAGAGAGAGAGCTCACAGGCTTATAGACATCTCTACATGGGGACTGGCATTTGTACTCAAGGCAGCTTGATGTTGCAGTGTGCATCGTAACACACAGCCCAACTACAGTCTTCTTTGTTTACTGTGATTTCTATTCTTATCACTACCACCTTTTGACTGACTCTGCACGTGAACCTGAGGGACCAAGTCCCTGAGTGAAGCAGGTAGCTAGCTAATGGATGCTCATGAGGACCTGAGACACAAGTACCTAGAGGGTGAACACTAAGGTCGTGAGAGCGATAGTCAATAAGCATTCATTTTAAGTGTTTGAAAACCTCACATTTTGACAAGGAATATCAATATATACATGAGTGAGATATGTATTTAGTTTCTTGTTTGATACAAATGTTTTTTTTTTTGTTGTCTTTTTGAATGAATTTGAAGGAGCCACCAATGCTCAGTTCTGCACCTTGTGGCCATAACTGCAATCACAGGCTACGGCTAATTAGAAAAGTCAGTGTCGACAAGCAATGTGTGTCATGGACATTCTCGCACTTCCTCCCCCCTCTCTGCGTGTTACAGAGAAAGGGTTCTGTGTCCGTGGAGACCTCTGTCTGTTTGACCACGGCAATGACCCTCTCATCGTCGACGACGTAGCGCTGCCAGGAATTATTCCGTTCCCCCCGCCGCCTGTAATGCCCCCCAGTGGCCTGCCCATGCCACCCATGACGGAGCCTCCACCACCACTCAGGATGCCTTCCATGCCCCCATACGGCCAGCCGCCTCCGCCCGGCGTCTTCCCACTCACTGGTAAGTGGTGTAATGTGTAGGACAGGACCTTTTGTACTCTACCTGGTGTCAAGCAGAGATATTACACAAACAAAAGCCTCCATGCTAGTGTTCCTCAACCCTGGTCATGGGAACCCACTGTCCTGCATGTTGTATGTGTCTCCCTGCTCCAACACACCTGATTCACATGAATGGCTCGTTATCGGTCTCTGCAGAAGCCTGATAACGAGCCATTCATTTGAATCAGGTGTGTTGGAGCAGGGAGACATCTACAACATGTAGATTGAAGGTTGAATACCTCCTACAGCTTTATGCTTCCTTCCAGGCAACTCGGAGGTCAGTTATTTCCCAGTTGAAATTTCAGATTTTCGACCTCAAAGAATTTCAGGTGCACGAAGATAAATGTAAATAAAAACCATGGCTGACCATAACAATTACCAAATAACATTGCCGACATTGGCTATTTTGACATAATTTTACATATATAACCGGTTATACTATATGTTAGCAGCATGTATTATTTTAAGTACAGGCAAATGGTCCTGGGTGGCGTCATTGTTGTGACGTGAAACTGGGAAGTCAGGGTAGTCTGATCTGCCCCGGGTTCACAAGTAGACTTTGAGCGGCATCCTGTTGTATTTTTTCTAGTAGGAGGTTGGACATTCTTGACTTGTATGTACCGGTATTAAAAATAGCAATTCATTTTTACAGACTTTGTTTCCTTTCGTTTTGTGTTTTGAAAGTCACTGGTGTATGAACATGCATTTATGGTTCTAGTCAACATGGATTATTTCTTAATTTGTTTGATTTTCTTTTATTTAGATTTTTCACATTTATATATTTAATTTATATGTATTTAAAGAAGCTATAGGTTTGTGCTTTAAAAAATAATAAATGTTGTTTGGTTATAACTTATTAGTTGCTGTACTTGTCACTGTAATCTGTAATGACCTGGTTCTTCTGAACAGTATGCAAGAAGTGTTGAGATTTTGCATGCAGATGTCACTTTGTGATGGTCAGTTGACAAAATGTGATTATTACTGTTATGAGCTTGTGCGCTAAGTGGTCTCAGTGGCTTTAGTAGTGCTTTTAAAGCAATCCAGTAACACCGGGCGTTACTTGATGCTGGACCACAGACAAGGTTGCATTGCACATGGAGTTTATCAGTTTATCAGCTCTTTTGGGCTTGATCGTTTGGTCCTTAGCCTGAGTGTGCTGGCTGGTTTGTTGATAAGACGTTTAGCCCTAAGTCCAGGTCTAAATGTCAGTACTACTGTGTTTCTGAGGCATCAGCTTGAGCTTGTGTCTCCTATAGGACCCCCACTCATAGCAACAGGTGGGATTGACACTCCCAACCATCAATCAGGAAACACTTCCTCTTCTACTATTGGACCGCCTGGTGTGGGCCTGCCGCTTACTCTTCCTCCTCCTCCGTCTTCGTCGTCAACTGTGTCTCTTCGCCCACAATATGTCTCGTCTGAATGTAAGAAGCAATGCTTTTCTTTGCTCAGGTCAGGACTGTGTCTCTGGAGGCAGCATTTCTAACATGGTTTCCGTTCACTGCCAACGTCTACGTTTTCGTTAGATGCTAACATTTAAATGATGCCCACGTTAAGCACACTTCCGCTATTCTTCAATTGGTCTGTCTGTGATGCATCTATGTATTCAATGTGAAAATCTGACAATTTACGCTTGGTAGTTTTGTTAGAGCTTTTCTAACTGCTTGGGTCAGTGTCCTGCAAAATCAATTCACTAAATTCGGTAAAGATATTTCTTTACCGCCATGTCTTAAAGCAAGCAGTGTTGCAACTGATCTCTTGAACTGTTTATTGTAGAGTCAAGGTAGCTCTTTGTGCCTAGGCAATAGGGCTCTTGGGAAATATCTTTACTCAGGTTATCACTTCCACAAAACTCCTTTTTTTTTTTTTTTTTAATTTATGTTTTAAATGTGTGTTTATCTCTAGTATCTAATCATGCACATTATCATTGCATCTGTATAGCAGTTGTTTGTTTGTAATGATATTTTCTTCCTGTGTGTTTATTTTTTTGGACTCTGTTTTGCGTTTGTGACGAACCCTTTCAGTTCTTCTGGCTGCAGTAGCGCATTTTAAACACAAGGTGGCACTGTTTATGAACGAAAGAAATAAGTATTTCAGAGCAGAAGAGATTCTTCACATCAAGTACTGCTTCACACATAATCATGCTGCCTTATTCATATTTCTAAACCTGTTAATTAACATGACGGAGACTATCCATTACTTGTCCATAATCCTGAAAATGTAAAATAAAATAAGGCCTAAAGGCCCTGATATACTTGCTTTTGTGCAACGCGTACGTACACGTAGACAAGTCGATGTGTCGTGAAAGGCATTGCTCACATACTTGCCTGCGTACCTTTCATGTGCTTACCCTGGCTGAAACCGGAATATTTTCCTTGACTACCTCTGAATTTCCACATCAACCAACATGTCAAAATGTGGAGTGTTGTGGAGTTATCATATATAGGTAATTATTCCTGACTAGCTCTACTAACTTCTCTTTGAAACTTCCCACATTTGTGGTTCTTTGTTCAGAGACTGCTGTTGACATGTCTGTCCGATCCTGATACACTGCCCCCACGTTCAGGTCCTGTAATGCATCATGCGCAGCCTTAATTTCTGAGGACACAAACAAACTCTTGCTAAAAGCAAGTATATCGCGGACTTAAGCGTGAGCTTTCATCCCCCTGAAATGGTAGATGTACTGCATTTGTACAATGCTTTTCTAACCCTCAGGACCATTCAAAGCACTGTACACTATTGCCTCGCATTCACCCATTCATACATAATGGTGGTGTCAGCCATACAAGGAGCAATCCAGCCACCTGGAGCATTTAGGGTTAGGTGTCTTGCTCAGGGACACTTTCACATTTAGCCAAGAGTTGGTAGGGTTTGAACCAACGAGTTCTCGATCACCTGACACCCTGCTCCACCCCCTGTGCCACTGCTGCCCCAAAAATATACCGAATATTTTGTGTGTGTGTGAGATACATATAAATACATGTCTATGTTCTGTTCACTACAACGGTATCTTTTATTTTAGAGTATGCTCTTGACTTTTGTTTTTATGCTTGCTAGCTTGTGTTGCTGGCATCATATATTACTTGGTAAAATATGTTGTTAAATATTAAGTATGCATTATGAACACACACTGAGTATGTTATTCCAATGGTCTGTTGTGTTTGTCTGTTAGATAACTACGACCTAGAGGGCTATAACCCAGAGTCCCCCGGGTTGACTGCACCAGGTCGGAACCAGTATCGTCAGTTCATCCCCCGGGTTCAGTCCCAGCGCTCCAACCTCATTGGTCTCACTTCAGGCGACGGACAGCTATCCAGAGGTACTGCACAAAGGCCTACCTAGTACCTACCTAGCACCAACCACCCTAAAACTTCTGTCTAGCTCAAGCTAATGCCATATGCGTTAACGGCAAGGTCAGTCATTCTTGCTAACTTTGAGCTCAAATCAAAGCGGTATCTCTCCGCAGTCCTTCGAGGTGCCGCCTCACATAGAAATGCATTGTGAAGCAAAGCTTAGTGCTACATCTTTATGGATGTGAGAGGTGTTCGCCACTTTGTTTATGCTACTATTTACTCAGCCGGGATGTGTAGAAGTATCAGATTCTTTTTATCAACATGCACAAAGTAAGCTAGCGATATGCAAGGAGATATTTGGTGATCTTAAAAAAGTGTTTTATCTTAAATTTAGCTTGCAATAGCTGACTTTGCCTTTAAGCTAATGTCATATACATTAAACTAATGCCATATGCGTTAGCCTTATGCCATGTATTTTATAGTTTATCCAGATAGGCCTAGTTAGCAGAAAACACGACATGACTGGAAGGAGCGCATTAGGGCATTTTAAACACATTTACATTCCTGTGGTGAGGTTTAGTTTCTTTTAATTGTGCTTGTTTTATAGCACTGACTGACTCACCAAGTCGCTAGGCCTATACTTCTTACCAGTGTTGTCTCCTCCGCGTGTGTGTGTGTGTTCCACACAGCGGCCAACATAGTGATCCAGACAGAGCCTGCTCGGGCAGCCAGCGCTCCCGTCAGCTGTGCACCGCGGTTCAGCACAGAACAGGACGGCAGGAAGAGAGCCCTCGGACCCAGTGCCTCGGAGGCACCGCTGGCTAAAAAGCCTTGGATGGACAAGTAAGACCCACTGACTTACCCAGTCACTCGCACACTCACGTCCTACTAGGGGTGCAACGGTTCTGAAGCCGAACCCTGGATTTGGTAAACCGTTACACCCTGTACTTCCTACCTAAGCAAAGTGGTACTCGCTCACTTCCTACATAAATGACATGTTCCTCACTGACTATGAATGGGAAGGGAGCCATAACTACTTTCAGTGGTCACCGGTACATAAAACCAGTATGCATACTAGGGATGTCACGATACCAGAAATGTAGTAGTCGATACGAATACCAGTGAAATTCCACGGTTCTCGATACTCATTTTGATACCACGGGGCAAAAAAAATAATAAATAAATGAATAAAAAAAAAAATATATATATATATATATTAAAAATATATATTATAAAATATTCACATATACTTAAATGAGGCTTTAACTGTTTATGTAGCCTAGCTAAGTACATTACCAGTTATATCAAGATCAGTATATGAAGCTCATAACGTATGCTGAGACTGCCATCAAATATAAAGTCAAATGTCATCTCTTCTGAGACTGGGGGGTTATCTACAGTATGTGCCATGGGGTTGGCTACTGTAATATTGTCTGTACATAGCATGAATGGTATAATGTCCGATGCTAATTGAAGTCTGAAGTATGTGGCTTTGTGTGGCCTGCTCGGGGCTCCGCGGAAGTACCACCGGGACCTCCGTGACTTGGTGCCCGCACGAGAGTGCTTCTAGGGTGGGTAAACATTCACCGAGATCCCGGTCAGCGCTCCGGAGGTATCGAAAGCGTGAGGCGAAAAAGTGATCCCCCTGGAGCGAAAATTAGCCTACTTTATGGTCTTTTCGACAAGTGGAGGCGGGGCACTTCCATGGTACCGTACACGTGCAAAACTAGTACCATCATGCTTTCTACATTTTGGCATCGACTTGGTACCGAAGTATCGGTTCTCGTGACATCCCTAATGCATACTGGTATGTATCACCAGTCAAATCTTACATACACGATTGACCTAATAGATTAAGGTTCAGCCGTTATAAATCTGATGATTGGCTAATTTATTCCAACCTCTGTTTGCTGTTAGGGACTTCTCACATAGTTTCATTCAGAATTCTGTAAATGGTCTGTCTCTTCTATAATATATCTGTCAATCACTCACCTCATGCCTAAACGGGATGTCACTCAAAAGCTGACGCATGAGAATTTGGTCTGCTGTCCCCATTGAGTCATCTTAGGAAATGTGTTTGTGTTAAGTTGCTGTCAAGTTGAGTCAAGATGTTTGTCTTCTCCAAAAATAATTCTGTATGGCTTTTGGTGATGTGGTAGACTTCAAGAAGTTAAAACAATCACTGTTTAGACAGGATGTGGATTACATGCAGTGCGTACAAGGCCTTTGAATTACGTACTCATGACCTCATGAGATATATAGGCTAGATAAAATGACGTGACTGGGTCATTCACCCTCAAGTGTTTTCAGGACACTCAACTTGTATTGTGTCAAATGATAGTTTGATGTGGTGTTTTATTGATCACATTATGTGTATTATGTCAAATGATAGTTTGATGTGGTGTTTTATTGATCACATTATGTGTATTATGCCAAATGATAGTTTGATGTGGTGTTTTATTGATCACATTATGTGTATTATGTCAAATGATAGTTAGATGTGGTGTTTTATTGATCACATTATTTGCAACTGGAAATTGGACCACATCAATTAATGTCTCCCCTGCCTTGTTCTTAGCCAAGGTGACTCATAGGCCAGTATCTCTTGTTTTCACGGTGTGAAGACACTAACAGGGTTGACACTCTTTGACAAACTACACCTTCATTTTTTCTTGAATGGATCACACATTTTATAATGTTTTTTATTTATTTTATTTATTTTATAATGCTTGTCCTGCTGTTTTTTAGGCTGAGCTTCAACAGCCAACACAAGCCTAACTTCCCCAAGAGAAACCACTACATAAACACCAAGCTGGAGGTGCGCAAGATACCCCGAGAGTTGAACAATATCACCAAGCTGAATGAGCACTTCAGCAAGTTTGGAACCATTGTCAATATCCAGGTAACCTGATTCATGTCTGGTATGTCTCGCAGGAATGATCAAGTTGCTGGAAGCAATACTGAATTTCGGTTCACCTCTTGACTCTCTAGCTTCCTTACCTCAGTGTTAAGTCCCTGCCTACATTTGCCATAGATTAACCCCTTGTTTACGGTTGGTGCTCTTGGCAACTCGCTGTTCTATGCATCCTCCGATGACTTCCATTGTTTCGCAAACTTCATTCTAATGTGCCTGCAAAGCTCATGCCCGTCTCTACCGGTAGTGTATAGTCTCAAGTTACGCCAGACCATTGTTGGTAGCAGATAGGTAGAACATTTTAATATATGGTATATTTCAACTTTCAATCATAATAAAAATATATTAATATAATTTTATACTACCAATAAGTGAAGTAATTAAGTGGTTGGTTGTTTTTTATTTGATTTATTTAATGGTGGATGGAAAAAAAAATATTGTCTGCGAACAATTGATTTGAATTGAGATTGCTGATTTTAAATCTAGGAAGCCAAAGGGTAAACATCCGCGTCTGTTTTGAATAAATGTGTTAATGTGACACGCAGCTAAATAATGTAGCACCCATCTATCGACACGCTCTGCGTTGGACACACAGGTGGCGTTTGGCGGAGACCCCGAGGCCGCTCTCATCCAGTACACGGCCAACGAGGAGGCCAGGCGGGCCATCTCCAGCACGGAGGCCGTCCTCAACAACCGCTTCATCCGCGTCTACTGGCATCGGGAGCCGGGCGTGCCCAACTCTGTCCCCCAGCAATCGCTGCAGATCCCGGGCCCCCAAGGGGGCGGGCCGGCCCCCGGGCCCTCGGGGCCCCAGCACGGCAGCTTGCACAAGGTCAGTGAGCGGACGTGTGTGTCATTAGCCTGGTGGTGTTCTAGGGTCATGTCTTGACGTCAATTTGTCTCTGTGACTCTGTCTGTTTAATGTCTCCTTTTCTTTCACATTAGCCACAGGGGATCAAGCACCACAATCCAGCAGCCTATGTGATCAACAAGACCGTACCCAGGCACCGGTTGCTGGGAGCGACTGGTGCCACAGCGCCAAGCAAAGCAGACAGCCTGCACCCGAGCACAGAGCCTGTGGCTGTACGTTGTGTTTTGTTGTGTGTGTGTGTGTGTGGATGGTGCATGTGTTTTACCTTGCCTTAGGCAAAGTGTCTGTAGCTGACATGGGCTTTAATCTGACTGTTTTGCCCCCCCCTCTCTCTCTCTCCCTCTCTCTGCTCCTGCCTAGGCTACACTGGCATCTGTCCAGAAGGGCCCCTATGCATCCACAGCCCACAGGTCCTCCAAGAGCTTGGGGAAAACGGCCAAAGTGCTGGAAGCACAGGAAGTCCTCAAAAAGAAGCAGGCATGTTGCTGTGCATTCAATAGGCCATTCAATATGGTTTCATAGTAATAGTCAGTCACTTTGGGGTGAAGGATGGAGCACATGAAGGGTCGCCTTGAGCGCTGTCTAGCGTAAAACTCCAACCATGCACTACCACAGTTCTTGAGCAGGGCAGTGAGAATCATTAGTCAAATGAAGTACATGAGTGGAGCCAATGCATCATTATTGCATCATTATTGGATAATGCAGTAGATTATCACATCTACTCTCCACTACGGAGCATACATTTTACACTCAAGAGAAGATCTGTTTCTCTACCTGACTTTAGTTGTTATCCAAATGCTTATATGCTAACCATTGAATCATACATGTTATATATATATATATATATATATATATATATATATATATATATATATATAT